>JAYMFT010151549.1:0-12609 GCA_038088735.1 Panulirus argus
GAGTTCACGACGTAATCCTCTCTGACTCCAAACCAGCTCTTGCAACACTCTCTGGAAGGAGCGCTCTGCTGGACACCTTTCCGTCAGTCATTCACTTCCTGCTTATAGAAGTCGATAACAGTGGCCTACGCAGCCTTTTCCTGTGGATACCTTCACGTGTCGGACATAAGCGTCGTGACCATGTAGATATTCTATTCCTGTCTGCGCGCTGGCCAACGTCAGACTTCGTCTAACTAAAGCCTTTGTCCGTGTCGACCAAACAACATTTGCCCGCGAGGAATAAAACCTCTTGAGAGATTATGAAAGACCGAGTAGCTGTAGTATTGTGGACTGTGATCATTTTAGGATAAAGAAACATCAGTATGGAAGGCACTGGACGCACACTAGACAATGTGATATTTGTTATAGCTGACAGAATATGCTGGGCTACAGTGTAGGCTAGGATACATCAAATGCATGATATATAGTTACATGATGGTAAGTGATGCTGGAAGCAACATAGGTAACAATATCTGTACAATACAAAGCAAGTTTGAGATATGTCATACATATGTTAACATTCGAATTACCGTTTTTACACAAACAAATTACAAATACACTGAGGTGTGTATTTGTAAAACGACGCAGTGTAGTGTACAGCAGTTAACTCGTTATCGTTGATAGCTATAAGTGTGGGAGGTCATAGGTACAGTACATGTTGGGCATACATACTGGCACTGGGCAGGCTGTTGACATTCACAGTAATACATAGAAGGTCAAGATGCACATTACGCACCGAACATCTATATAAGGACGGGCTGGTCCTGATGGCAATCTACGTAATCGACTTGGGGAGGTCTGATGTGCCTAGATCTTAGGAAAGGATACTGGTGCAAAATCTATTGGTATCAGTTCACACAGCGGCCCTAGCTGAAATGTGGTATCCTGGTGAATGGAGGGAATTGCTGTCGTTAATGGCCTATAGTAGATGCTGAGCGAAATTGGAGGCGGAGGCGGGATTTCTGAGACACTTGGCACTAAACTCTGCATTACGGCCGCGGATAAAGAGAGACGAGATGATATGCAGAAGCCTACAAAGAATGATGTGCTCAAGTGATTTACAGAAGCAAGACGTGAGAGATATGGGTAGAGCCTGGTCAGAGTTAGGCCTGGGCATAGATATGATAGTGTTATATGTCCAGACTTGAGGATGAACTTCCTGTTGGAGGTTCAAATCATAGAGATCGAGAAGAGGATTAGTTGGAGCCATGACATTTAAGAGACGTCGGGGCACATCATGGGTAACGCCGCCATCCCCAGGTGCAGTAAGTAGCCCTGCCTTGGAGAGGCGCAAGTCATTTTCTTCACACGTGATTGGGATGATGTCCACCTCTTTCTTATGGCTGCTGGCTGTTTCTGTGGTAAAGTCTGAGGCAGGGAATCCTGAACATACTGAGGCAGTTCACTGGTCTGTAACTGTGCAGACCACAGCTGTATCAGATCGTTGACGTAGTCAAGTGGATTGTGATGTATGGTTGGCTTTTTTTTTCTGTAATCCTATCAATATCCCACCATACCCGACTTTGGTGTGTGTGAGCATTAATGCCTTGCAGGAAATGATGCTAGTGGTCAGTTTGCACTTGGTCCTTCATCTCGTGGAATTCCTTTGAAGCTTCTCAAAAGAGTAGGAAATCATCACCAGTCCGATTTTGATATTAATTGTCTGCCGATTCTCGTACCTTCTCCTCAAGGGTTTGCGACCGCTCATCTCTGTTCCAGGTGTTCTCACGCATCCTATTTTTCTAATGAAGCGTTCGCAAGGCACAGTCGTCACAAAAGTTGTCAGTGGCCTTAATGTCAATGGAAGAGTCAGGATCTTCGGGGCTATACTCGGCGTACCACTTGCCTCGCTCGCCAGTAAACAGGCCATGGAAGTTCTAGGGGATGGAGATGCGACGGCTGACGGTGAGGAATATTAGGGAATGTAGAGACTGTGTACTTTAAGGGAACAGGGGAGGGATCACATATAAAATTACACACTACAGAAAGAATGACACCGTTATGTGCAAGAATGGAACCTAGAGGAAGCCCGAGATGGCTCCCAAGTCCATGGGTAGGTTCAGATATGAGTGAGGCTATGAATATTGACGAATGAGAGGAACCTATGGCTTTGATGAGTGGGTCAGATGTAAGGCTCTGGTGAGTGGGTCAGAGGTAAAGCTCTGGTAAGTGGGTCAGATGTAAGGCTCTGGTGAGTGTGTTAGATGAAAGGCTCTGGTGAGTGGGTTAGATGTAAGGATCTGGTGAGTGGGTCAAATTTAAGGCTTTTGTGAGTGGGTTATATGTAAAGCTTTTGTGAATAGGTTACATGTAAGGCTCTGGTGAGTGGGTTATATGTAAGGCTCTGTTGTGTGTGTTAGATGTATGGCTCTGTTATTTGGTCGGATGTAAGGCTGTGGTGAGTGAGTCAGGGGGAAGGCTCTGTTGAATATGTTAGATGTAAGGTTCTGGTGAGTGGGTCAGATCTAAGCATCTGGTGAGTGGGTCAGGCTTAAGGCTTTGGTGAGTGGGTTATATGTAAGGCTCTGGTGAATGGATTGTATGTAAAGCTCTGATGACTGGGATATATATAAAGCTCTGTTAGTAGATCAGCTGTAAGGCTCTATTAGTATGTCTGATGTAAGGCTGTGGTGAATGGGTCTGATGTAAGGCTCTGGTGAGTGGGGTATATGTAAGGCTGTGATGAGTGGGTTAGATGTAAGGCTCTGGTGAGTGGGTTAGATATAAGTCTCTTGTGAGTAGGTCATATGTAAGGTCCTGGTAAGTGGGTCAGATGTAAACATCTGTTGAGTGGGTCAGATATAAGGATCTGGTGAATGGGTAAAATGTAAGGCTCTGGTGAATGGGTCAGATATAAGGCTCTGGTGAGAGGGTCAGATATAAGGCTCTGGTGAGTGGGTCAGACGTAAGGCTCTGGTGAGTGGGTCAAACGTAAGGCTCTGATGAGTGGGTCAGATGTAAGGCTCTGGTTAGTGGGTCAGACGTAAGGCTCTGGTGAGTAGGTCAGATGTAAGGCTCTGGTGAGTGGGTTAGATGTAATGCGCTGGTAAGTGGATCAAGTATAAGGCTCTGGTGAGTGGGTCAGATGTAAGGATCTGGTGAGTAGGTTAGATGTAAGGCTCTGTTAGTGGGATAGATGTAAGGTTTTGGTGAGTAGGTCATATATAAGGATCCTTTGAATGTGTTACACGTAAGGTTCTGGTGTGTGGGTTAGATGCAAAGCTTTGTTAATGGGACTGATGTAAGGCTCTGGTGAGTGGGTTAGATGTAAGGATCTGTTGAGTGGGTCAGACGTAAGACTCTGGTGAGTGGGACAGATGTAAGACTCTGGTGAGTAGGTTATATGTAAAGATCTGGTGAATGGCTCAGATGTAAGGATCTGGTGAATCGGTCAGATATAAGGATCTTTTGAGAGGGTTACATGTAAGGCTCTGTTGAGTGGGTTAGATGTAAGGCTCTGTTAGTGAGACAGATGTAGGGCTCTGGTGAGTGGGTCATATATAAGGCTCTGGTGAGTGAGCCAAATGTAAGGCTCTGGCGAGTGGTTTAGATGTAAGGATTTGGTGAGTGGTTTAATTGTAAGACTTTGTTAGTGGGTCAGATGTAAAGCTCTTGTGAGTGGGTCAGATGTAAGGCTCTTGTAAATGGCTCCGATGTAAGGCTCTGGTGGGTGGGTTAGATGTAATGCTCTGGTGAGTTGGTCAGATGTAAGGCTCTGGTGAGTGGGTCAGACGTATGGCTCTGGTCAATGGGTCAGATGTGAGGCTCTGGTGAGTGGGTCAGAAAGAAGGCTCTTGTGAGTGGGTTATATGTAAGGCTCTGGCGAGTGGGTTAGATATGAGGCTCTGTTAGCGGGTTAGATGTAAGGATCTGGTAAGTAGGCTAGATATATGGCTCTGTTAGTAGGTCATATGTAGGCTTTGGTGAATGGGTCAGATGTAAGACTCTGGTAAGTGGGTAATGTAATGCATTTGTGAGTGGATCAGGTGTAAGGATCTGGTGAGTGAGTTAGATGTAAGGTTTTGTTGAGTGGGTTAGATGTAAGGCTCTGGTGAGTGGATCATATGTAATGTTCTGGTCAATGGGTTAGATGTAAGGATCTGATGTGTGGGTTAGATGTAAGGCTCTGGTGACTAGAACATATGTAAAGCTCTGGTGAGTGGGTCAGATATAAGGATCTTTTGAGTGGGTTACATATAAGGCACTGGTGAGTGGGCTAGATGTATGGCTCTGTTATTGGGACAGTTGTAAGGTTTTGGTGAGTGGGTCATATTTAAGGCTCTGGTGAGTGGGTCAGATATAATGCTCTGGTGAGTGGGTCAGGTGTAGGGGTCTTGTGAGTGGGTTAGATGTAATGCTCTGGTGAGTAGGTCAGACGTAAGGCTTTGGTGAGTGGGTCAGATATAAGGCTCTGGTGAGTGGGTCAGACGAATGGCTCTGGTCAATGGGTCAGATGTGAGGCTCTGGTGAGTGGGTCAGACATAAGGCTCTGGTGAGTGGGTCAGATGTAAGACTCTGGCGATTGGGTTAGATGTGAGGCTCTGTTAGCGGGTTAAATGTAAGGATCTGGTGAGTAGGCTAGATATATGGGTCTATTAGTAGGTCAGATGTAGACTTTGGTGAATGGGTCAGATGTAAGGCTCTGATAAGTGGGTTAGATGTAAGGCTCTGGTGAGTAGGTCATATGTAAAGCTCTGGTGAGTGGGTCAAATGTAAGGTTCGGGTGAGTGGGTTACATGTAAGGCACTGGTGAGTGGGCTAGATGAATGGCTCTGTTAGTGGGACAGATGTAAGGCTCTGGTGAGTGGGTCATATTTAAGGCTCTGGTGAGTGAGGCAGATATAATGCTCTGGTAAGTGGGTCAGACGTAAGGCTCTGATGAGTGGGTCAGATGTGAGGCTCTGGTGAGTAGGTCAGACGTAACTCTCTAGTGAGTGGGTCAAATGTAAGGATCTGGTGAGTGGGATTTATGTAATGCTCTGGTCAGTGGGTCAGATGTAAGGCTCTGGTAAGTGGGTTAGACGTAATGCTCTGGTGAGAGGGTCAGGTGTAAGGCTCTTGCGAGTGTGTCAGTTGTAAGGATCTGATAAGTGGGTCAGATGTAAGGCTTTGGTGAGTGGGTTAGATGTAATGCTCTGGTGAGTGGGTTAGATGTAAGGATCTGGTGAGTGGGTTAGGTGTAAGGTTCTTGTGAGTGGGTCAGACGTAAGACTCTGTTGAATGGGTAAGATTTAAGGATCTGGTGATTGGGTCAAACGTATGGTGGGTTAGATTAAAAATCTGTTGAGTGGGTCAGATGTAATGCTCTGTGAGTGGGTCAGACGTAAGGCTCTGGTAAGTGGGTCAGATATATGACTCTGGTGAGTGGGTAAGATGTAAGGCTCTGGTGAGTGGGTCAGATATATGACTCTGGTGAGTGGGTAAGATGTAAGGCTCTGGTGAGTGGATCAGGTGTAAGGCTGTTGTGAGTGGGTCAGATTTAAGTATCTGGCTAGTGGGTTAAATGTAGAGCTCTGGTGAGTGGGTTAGATGTAATACTCTGGTTAATTGGTGAGATGTAAGAATCTGGTGAATGGGTTAGATGTAAGGATCTGATGAGTGGGTTAGATGTAAGACTCTGGTGAGTAGGTCATATGTAAAGCTCTAGTCAGTGGGTCAGATGTAAAGCTCTGGAGAGTGGTTAGGGATATAAGGATCTTTTGAGTGGGTTACATGTAAGGCTCTGGTGAGTGGGCTAGATGAAAGGCTCTATTAGTGGGAGAGATTTAAGGTTTTGGTGAGTGAGGTCATATTTAAAGCTCTGGTGAGTGGGTTAGATGTAAGCATCTGGTGAATGGGTCAGATATAAGGCTTTGGTGAGTCGGTGAAATGTAAGGCTCTTGTGAGTGGGTGAGATGTAAGGCTCTGTTGAATTGGTGAGATGTAAGGCTTTGGTGAGTGGGTTAGTTGTAAGGCTCTGGTGAGTGGGTCATATGTAAGGCTCTGGTGAGTGGGTTAGTTGTAAGGCTCTGGTGAGTGGTTCAGACGTAAGGCTCTGGTGAGTGGGTCAGATGCATGGCTCTGGTAAACGGGTCAGACGTAAGGCTTTGGTGAGTGGGTCGGATATAAGTCTGGTGACTGGGTTAGATGTAATGCTCTGGGGAGTGGGTCAGGTGTAAGGCTCTTTTGAGTGGGTCAGATATAAGGATCCTTTGATTGGGTTACATGTAAGGCTCTGGTGAGTGGGTTAGATGTAAGGATCTAGTTTGTGGGTCAGATGTAAGTCTCTGGTGAGTGGGTCAGATGTAAGGCTCTCGTGAATCGGTTAGATATAAGGATCTTTTGAGTGAGTTACATGTAAGGCTCTGGTGAGTGGGTTAGATGTAAGGCTCTGTTAGTGGGACAGATGCAGGCCTCTAGTGAGCGGGTCATATATATGGCTCTGGTGAGTGAGTCAAATGTAAGGCTCTGGTGAGTGGGATAGATGTAAGGATTTGATGACTGGGTTAGTTGTAAGACTCTGTTAGTGGATCCGATATAAGGCTGTGATGAATGGGTCAGATGCAAGGCTCTCGTGAGTGGTTTAGATGTAATTCTCTGGTGAGTGGGTCAGGTGTAAGGCTTTTGTGAGTGGGTCAGATGTAAGGATCTGGTGAGTGGGCCATATATAAGGCTCTGGTCAGTGGGTCAGATGTAAGGCTTTGGTGAGTGGGTTCTATGTAAGGATCTGGTGAGTGGGTTAAATGTAAGGCTCTTGTAAGTGGGTCAGATGTAAGTATCTGGTGAGCGGGCTAGATTTAAGGCTCTGGTGAGTGGGTTAGAAGTAAGTCTCTAGTGAGTGGGTCAGATGTAGGGATCTGGTGAGTGGGTTAGATGTAAGGCTCTGGTGAGTGGGTTAGATTTAAAGATCTGATGAATGGGTTGGAGGTCAGGCTCTGGTGAGTGGGTTTATGTAAGGAGCTGTTGAGTGAGATGTAAGGCTTTGGTGAATGGGTCAGATGTAAGAATGTGATGAATGGATTAAAGGTAACCTTCTGGTGAGTGGGTTAGACGTTACGATCTCATGAGTGGATTAGATGTAAGGCTCTGGTGAGTGTGTTAGATGTAAATCTCTGGTAAGAGTGTTAGATGCAAGGCTTTGGTGATTGTGTTAGATGTAAGGCTTTAGTTACTGTGTTAGATGTAGGTTTTGGTGAGTGTGCTAGATGTAAGGCTTTAGTGAGAATGGTAGATGTAAGGCTCTGGTGAATGTGTTAAATATAAGCCTTTGGTGAGTGTATTAGATGTAAGGCTTTAGTGAGTTTCTTAGATGTAAGACTCTGGTGAACGTGTTAGATGTAAGACTTTGGTGAGTGTGTTAAATGTGAGGCTCTGGTTAGCGCGTAAGATTTAAGGGTTTGGTGAGTGTGCTAGATTTAAGGCACGGTAAGTGTGTTAGATGTAAGGTTTTAGGGAGTGCGTTAGATGTAAGGCTCTAGTTAGTGAAGGCACTGGTAAGTGTGTTAGATGTAAGGTTTTGGGGGATGTGTTAGATGTAAGGCTCTAGTTAGTGTGCTAGATGTAAGGCTATGGTGAATGTGTTAGGTGTAAAACTTTGGTTAGTGTGTTAGATGTACGGCTTTGGTGAGTGTGATACATGTAAGACTCTGGTGAGTGCATTAGATGTAAGGCTCATGTTAGCGTGTTAGATATAAGGCTCTGGTTTGTGCTTTAGATTTAAGGTTTTGGTGATTATGTTAGATGCAAGGCTTTGGTGAGTGTGGTACATGTAAGGCGTTGATTTGTGTGTTAGATGTAAGGCTTTGATGAATGTATTAGATGAATGGCTTCAGTCAGCGTGTTAGGTGTAAGGCTTTGGTGAGTGTGTTAGTTTTAAGGCTTTGGTGAATGTGTTAGATGTAATGCTATGGTGAGTGTGTTAGATGTAAGGCTCTGCTTAATGTGTTAGATATGAGGCTCTGTTGATTGTGTTAGATGTAAGGCTTTGTTGAGTGTGTTACTTGTAAGGCTTTGGTGGTGTGTTAGATATAAGGATTTGTTGAGCGTGTTAGATGTAAGGCTTTCGTGAGTGTGTTAGATGTAAGGATTTGGTGAGTGTGATAGATGTAAGGCTTTGTTGAGTGTGTTAGATGTAATGTTTTAATGAGTGTGTTTAATGTAAGGCTCTGGTTAGTGTGTTAGATGTAAGGAATTAGTGAGTGTGTTAGATTTATGGCGTCGTTGACTGTTAAATGTAAGACTTTTGTAAGTGTGTTAGATATAAGGCTCTTTTGAGAGGGTTACATGTAAGGCTTTATTGACTGTGTTAGATGTGAAGTTCTTGTGAGAGTGTTAGATGTAAGGCATTGGTGAGTGTGTTAGATGTAAGGCTCAGATGAATGTATTACATATAAAGTTTTTTTGAGTGTGTTAGATATAAGGCTTCGGTGAATGTGTTAGATGTAAGGCTTTGGTGAGTGTGTTAGATATAAGACTTTGGTGAGTATGTTAAATATAAGGCATTGGTTAGTGTATTAGATTTAAGGTTCTGGTGAGTGTGTTAGATGTAAGGCTCTGATGAGAGTGTTAGATGTGAGGCTTTAATGAGCGTGTTACTTGTGAGGCTTTGGTGAGTATGATAGATGTAAGGCTTTGGTGACTGTTAGACATAAGGCCTTGGTGAGTGTGTTAGATGCAAGGATCAGATGAATATATTAGATGTAAGGCTTTAGTGAGTGTGTTAGATGTAACGCTTTGGTTAGTGCGTTAGATGTAAGTCTTTGTGAGCTTGTTTAATGTAAAGGTTTTGGAGTATGTTAGATATAAGGCTTTGGTGAGTGTGTTAGATGTAACGCTTTGGCTAGTGTGTTAGATGTAAAGCTTAGGTGAGTGTATTAGATGTAAGACTCTGATAAGGGTGTTAGATGTAAGGTTTTGGTCAATGTGTTAGATGTAAAGCTTTTATGAGTGTGTTAGATGTAAGGCTCTAGTGAGTGTGTTAGATGTAAAGCTTTTATGAGTATGTTAGATATAAGGTTCTAGTGAGTGTGTTATATGTATGGAATTAATGAATGTGCTAGATGTAAGGCTCTGGTTAGTGTGTTAGATATAAGGCTTTCGTGAGCGTGTTAGATGAAAGGCTCTGGTGATAGTGTTAGTGGTAAGGCTTTATTGAGTGTGTTCAATGAAAGGCTCTGATGAGTGTGTTTGATATAAGGCTCTGGTGAGTGTGTTAGATGTAAGGCTTTTGTGAGTGTGTTAGATGTAAGTCTCTGGCAAGTGTATTAGATGTAAGGCTATGGTGAGTGTGTTAGTTGTAAGGCTCAGATGAATGTGATAGATGTAAAGTTTTGGTGTATTTATCATATGTCAGGCTCTGGTGACTGAGTTAGATCTAAGGCTCTGGTTAGTATTTTAGATGTAAGGCTTTGGCTAGTGTGTTCCATGTAAGTCTTTAGTGAGTGTGTTTAATATAAAGCTCTGATGAGTGTGTTTGATGTAAGGCTTTGGTGAGTGTGTTGACGTAAAGCTCTAGTGAGTGTGTCAGATATAAACTTTGGTTAGTGTGTCAAATGTCAAGCTTTGGTGAGTGTGTTAGATGTAAGGCTATGGTAAGTGTGTTAGATGTAGGGAACTGATGAGTGTGCTAGATGTGAGGCTCTGGTTAATGTGTTAGATGTAAGGGTCCGATTAGTCTGTTAGATGTAAGGCTTTTTTGAGGATGTTAGATATAAGGCTCTGGTGAATGTGATAGATGTAAGGCTTTGGTGATTGTGTTAGAGGTATGGCTTTAGTGAATGTACTTAATGTGATGTTTTGGTGAGTGATTAGATTTAAGGCTCTAGTGAGTGTGTTAGATGTAACGCTCTGGTAAATGTGTTAGATTCAAAGCTTTAGTGAGTGTGTTATATGTAAGGCTTTTGTGAGTGTGCTAGATGTAAGGCTCTGGTGAGTGGGTTAGATGTAAGGCTCTGGTTGGTGTGTTAGATGTAAGGCTCTAGTAAGTGTGTTACATGTGAGGTTCTGGTGAGTATGTTACATGTAAGGCTTTTATGAGTTTGTTAGATATAAGACTTTGGTGAATATGCTTGATGTAAGGCTTTGGTGAGTTTGCTAGATGTAAGGCTCAGATGAGTATGTAAGATACAAGACTTTGGTGAATGTGTTAGATGTAAGGCTTTGGTGAGTGTGTTCAATATAAGGCTTTGTTGAGTGTGTTAGATGCAAGGCTTTGGTATCTTAAATGTAAGGCTCTGGTTAGTGTGTTGTATTTAAGGTTCTGGTGAGTGTGTTAGGTGTAAGGCTTGGCATGTCTGTTAGATGTACGGCTTTGGTGAGTTTGTTAGATGTAAGGCTCTAGTGAGGGCGTTAGATGTAAGTCCATGGTGAGTGTGTTAGATGTAAATCTCTGGTTAGTATATTATATGTGAGGCTCTGTTGAGTGTGTTAGATGTAAGGCTCTAATTAGTGTGTTAGACGCAAGGCTATGGTAAGTCTGTTAGATGTAAAGCTCTGGTTAGTGTGTTAGGCGCAAGGCTTTCGTGAGTGTCTTAGATGTAAGGTTCTGTTTAGTGTGTTAGATGAAAGGCTCCGGTTAGTATTTTAGATGTAAGGCTCTGGTGAGTGTGTTAGATGTATTGCTCTTTTTAGTGTATTATATGTAAGTCTTTAGTGCGTGTGTTTAATGTAAAGCTGTGGTGAGAGTGTTAGATGCAAGGCTTTATTGAGTGTTTTGACTTAAGGCTCTGATGAGTGTGTTAAATGTAAAGATTGAGTTAGTGTGTTAGATGTAAAGCTTTAATGAGTGTGTTAGATGTAAGGCTCTTGTGAGTGTGTTAGATGTATGGAATTAATGAGTGTGCTAGGTGTAAGGCTCTGGTTTGTGCGCTAGATGTAAGGCTTTTGTGAGCGTGTTAAATGTAAAACTTTGGTGAGTGTGTCTGACGTAAGGCTTTTGAGAGTTTGTTAGATGTAAGCCTTTGGTGAGTTTGTTAGATGTAAGGCTCTGGTGAGTGTGTTAGATCTAAGGCTCTGGTTAGTGTGTTAGATGTAAGGCTCTGGTGAGTGTGTTAGTAATAACGCTCTGCTTAGTGTGTTAGATGTAAATCTCAGATGAACGCGTTATATGTAAAATTTTGATGAGTGTATTAGATGTAAAGCTTTGGTGAGTGTGTTAGATATAAGGCTCTTTTGAGAATGTTAGATGTAAGGCTTTGGTGAGTATGTTTGATGTAAGGCTTTTGTGAGTTTGTTAGATGTGAGGCTTTGGTGAGTTTCTTATATGTAAGGTTCTGGTGAGTGTGTTAGATTTAGGGCTCTGGTTAGTGTTTTAGATGTAAGGCTTTGGTGAGTGTGCTACATGGAAGTCTTTAGCGAGTGTGTTTAATGTAAAGCTCTGATGAGTATGTTAGATGTAAGGCTTTGGTGAGTGTGTTGACGTAAGGCTCTGGTGAGTGTATTTGATGTAAGGCTTTGGTTAGTGTGTCAGATGTAAAGCTTTGGTGAATGTGTTAGATGCAAAGTTCTGGTGAGTGTGTTAGATGTTTGTAATTAATGAGTGTTCTACATGTAAGGCTATGGTTAGTGTGTTCGATGTAATTCTCTGGTTATTCTGTTAGATGTAAGGCTTTTGTAAGTGTGTTAGATCTGAGTCTCTAGTTAGTGTTTTAGATGTAAGGCTTTTGTAAGCGTGTTAGATGTAAGGCTCTGGTGAGATTGCTAGATGGAAGGCTTTATTGAGTGTGTTAGATGTAAGTCTCTGGTGAGTATGTTAGATGTAAGGCTCTGGTGAGTGTGTCAGATGTAGGCTTTATGAGTGTGTTAGATATAATGCTCTGGCAAGTGTGTTAGATGTAATGCTTTGGTGAGTTTGTTATATGTTACGCTCTGGTGAGTGCGTTAGATCTAAGGCTCTGGTTAGTGTTTTAGATGTAAGGCTTTGGTGAGTGTGTTACATGTAAATTTTTTTGTGAGTGTGTTTAATGTAAAGCTCTGATGAGTGTGTTAGATGTAAGGCTTTGGTGAGTGTGTTGACGTAAGGCTCTCGTGAATATAGTTAGTGTGTCAGATGTAGTTTTGGTGAATGTGTTAGATGTAAAGTTCTGGTGTGCATGTTAAATGTTTGTAATTAATGAGTGTGCTAGATGTAAGGCTCTGGTTATTGTGTTAGATGTAAGGCTTTTGTGAGTGTGTTAGATGTAAGGCTCTGGTTAGTGTGTTAGATGTAAGGTTCAGATGAATGTGATAGATCTAAAGTTTTGGTGAGTGTGGTAGATGTAAGGCTTTGGTGAGTGTGTTAGATGTGAGGCTGTGGTGAATTTGTTAGATGTAAAACTTTGGTGAGTGTGTTTGATGTAAGGCTTTTGTGAGTTTGTTAGATCTAAGGGTCTGGTTAGTGTGTTGGATGTAAGGCTCTGCTAAGTGTGTTTGATGTAAGCATCTATTGTGTGTGTTAGAAGTAAGGCTTTAGTGAGTGTATTATATGTAACGCTTTCGTGAGTGCGTTAGACGTAAGGCTTTGATGAGTGTGTTAGATGTATTTTTTTTTTTTTTTATGTTGAAGGCTCCAGTCACGGACAAAAGTCCACATCAAGGCCGGGCCCTAATTGAAAT
>JAYMFT010151560.1:0-12609 GCA_038088735.1 Panulirus argus
AAAAAAAAAAAAAAAAAAAAAAAAAAAAAAAATATATATATATATATATATATATATATATATATATATATATACATCCCTGGAGATAGGGGAGAAAGAATACTTCCCACGTATTGCCTGCGTGTCGTAAAAGACGACTAAAAGGGGAGGGAGCGGGGGGGCCGGAAATCCTCCCCTCCTGTTTTACATTTCCAAAAGAAGGAACAGTGAAGGGGGTTAGGTGAGGATTTTCCCTCTAAAGCTCAGTCCTCTGTTCTTAACGCTGCCTCGCTATCGCGGGAAATGGCGAATATGTATGAAAAGAAGGTTGATGCAGAGAACTAAAGATCAGAGTAAATGAAAAAGCTTAAGTGAAACGAAAATATAAAAGACAGGATTAATAAAAGAAGCGTTAGAGGTACTAGTATTGGCAGAAGTGGTAGTAGTGGTGGTAGAAGTATTGGCAATAGTTGCACTAGTATTGGTAGTAGCACTGGTAGCAGTGGCGGTAGTAATGGTAGGATTATTGGTTGTAGTGAGAGTAGCATTGGCAGTTGTGGTCGTAGTATTACCAGTCGTGATAGTAGTACTGGCAGTAGCTGGAGCATTGAGATAGTAGTACTGGCAATCATGTTAGTATTATTGGTATTAGTGGTATTAGTATTGGCAGTAGAGGGTAATAGTATTGGTAGTAGTGGCTGTAGTATTGGCAGTATTGGTATCATTATCATAACTATTATTATTATTACTATTATCATTACCGCTATTATCGTTATTTTTATTATTATTATTATTATTATTATCATTATTATCATTATCATCATTCTTATTATTATTATTATTATTATTATTATTATCATTATTATTATCATAAGTATTAGTAATAGCAGCAGTATTGGTAGTTGTGGCATAGCACTAGCAGTAGTGGAGTAGTATAGGTAGTATTACCATTGGCGGTAGTGGTAGTTATATAGTCTGCAGTGGTAATATTATTGGTTGTGGCATCGGAAATAGTGATAGTAGTATTAGCAATAGTGGTAATAGCGTTGGAAATAATGGTAGAACTAATGGCAGTAATGGTAATACTATTGGCAGTAGTGGAAGTAGTATTGGCGGTAGTGGCAGTAGAAGCAATAGTAATGGTAGTAATATTGATAGCAGTATTGGTAGAAGCAGTGGCATTATCGGTGGTAGTAATGGCAGTAGGAGTAGTGGTAGTAGAAGTAGTACTACTGACTGTATACTACTGACAGTAGAGTAGTACTGGTAGCAGAGATAGTAGTATTGGCAGAAATGGTAATAGTATTGGTTGTAGTGGTAGTAGTATTGGCAGCAATTGTAGAAATATTAGCAGTAGTGTTACTAGCATTGGTATTACTGATAGCAGTATTGGTAGTCGTGGTAGGAGTACTGTTCATAGTGGCAGGAATATTGTTAGCAGTGTTGGTAATATTGGCAGTTGTGGTAGTAATATTGGTAATATTGGTAGTAGTACTGGTAGTAATGTTAGCAGTAGTCGCAGAAGTATTGGCAGAAGTGTTAGTAGTAATACTGGCATTAGTGGTAGTAGTATTGGCAGTAGTGGTAGTAGTAGTACTGGCAGTAGTAGTGGTAGCACCGACAATTGTGGTAGTAGCATTGGTAGCAGTAGAAGTAGTATTGGCAGTAGTAGCACAAGTAGCAGTGGTGATGGTGGTAGCAGTAGTGCTGGCAATAGTGGCAGTAGTACTGGCAGTTGTGGGAGTATGTGGGTAGTAGTGGTAGTAGTATTGACAGTAGTTGTAGTAGCAGTACTGGCAATAGTGGTGGTAGTATTGGCAGTTGTGGGAGTAATATTTTCGATAATGGTATTTGACGCTCTGGCAATAGCGGTAGTAGTATTGGCAGTAGATATAGTAATATTGGAAGCAGAAGTATTAGTATTGGCAGTAATGCTAGTGGTTTTGGTAGTACTAACAGTATTGATAGTAGTATTAGGGTAATGATGGTAGCTTTGGCAGTAGTGGTAATAATAGGGGGTAGTAGTGTTAGCAGTGTCGGCAATTGTGGTAATAGCAGTAGTAGCTATACTGGTAATTATGGTAGTAATAATAGTTGTAGTGATATTCGTACTAGCAGTAGCGGTAGTAGTATTAGAAGCAGTGGTAGCATTATTGGAAGTAGTGGTAGTAGTACTGGCAGTACTGGAAGCGGTACCGATAATGTTAATAATACTGGTAGTATCGGTAGTAGGAATGGTGGTAGTGGTAGTGGTACTAGCAGTAATATTTCAAGTAGTGGTACTAGAACTGGAATCAATATTGTTAGTATTAGTAGCAGTAGTGTTGGCATGAGTAGTTAGCAGTATTATCAGTAATGGTAGCAGTAACGGCAGCAATAGTAGTAGTATTGGTAGCGGTGGTAATAGTACAGGCGGTAGTGGTAGTAAACGTGTCAGCAGTATTGGTGATAGCGGTAGAAGTAAAGGCAACAGTGTTGGTAATATTGTTAGCAGTATTGGTATTTGTGTTGGTATTAGTGATTGTAGTAGTAGTAGTAAGCAGCAGTAGTTGTGCTGATAGCAGTAATAGCAGCAGTATTGGTAGTACATCAGCATGTGGTGATATTTTAAATTCTAGTGGTAGTTACACTCGTAGTTGGGGTAGCGTTATTGGCAGTATTGGTAGTAGTGGAAAATGCATTGGCAGAAGTGGTAGTAGTATTGCTAGTAATGGTAGTAGAATTGACTGTAAAGGTAACAGTATTGGTAGTAGTAGTAGCAGAACTGATATTGGTAGTATTAGTACTATCAATGCTGGTATTAGTGCTACTAGTATAGGTACCAATGAGAGTAGTGGTGTTGGTAGCAATGACTGTAGTAGTAATAGCATTAGTGGTGGCTTTAAGTAGTAGTATTGGTAGTGGCGGTGGTATAATTTGTAGTACTGGTAGTAGCGCAGGTAATAGCTGCAGGAAAATTGGTAGTAGTGGTAAAAATGTTGCTAGTAGTCATAGTATCATTGGAAGTATTAGCAGCAGTAGTGGCGGTAGAACTGGAAGTTGTGACGGTAGTACTGGTAGTAGCAGTGGTAGTATCTTTTCATAGTGATGGTAGAACTGGTAGCTGAGGTAGTTGTCGGTGTAATAGCATTAGTAGTAGTGGTTGCAATATTGGTAGTAATGGTAGCAGTATCATTAGCAATGGTAATAGTATCTGTAGTAGTGGTAGCTGTATTGGAAGTAATGGAGACAATATTGGTAATAGTGGTAGTAGTATTGGTGGTAGTAATAGCAATGATAGCAGGATGAGTTTTGGTGGTGGTATTATTCGCAGCAGTGGCAATAGTGTTGGTATTAATCGTAATAGTATTGGTATTAATGGTAGTAAGACTGATATCATTAGTTGTCGTTTTGGTAATAGCGATAGTAGCACTGACAGTAATTCTGGTTGTAGTGGTGATAGTATCGGTTTTAGTGGTAGTATTATTGACAGGAGTAGTGGTAGTACTGCTTGGGTCGTAGTAATGGTTGTAGTGTTATGGGCCCGTAACCAAGATTTATTATGGGGGTGAGGGAAGTTGGCGAGGGTCATTGAGCAGAACTGACGGGAGAGTCTATTTGCCAACCCATAAGGAAACCATTCCTCTCTCAATCATTCATTTGCCATTTCTGATCACGGGTTTGATAACCCGTCATCATGCAGGCCACTGATTGATGAAACACACGCAGTATTTGTAGGACAAATGTTTACGTAATAACCTCGCAAGGAACAGGGTAATGTGGGAGAAACACTATACCAGGTAAACTGTTATTTATCCCATTATTTCAAGCTGGAATTCACTCTTTAATGCGGTTGTGGATGAAATACACATTTGAATCAGAAGTATGGGTGAAACAGTGACCATACCTTACCTATATCATGGTAACGTAAGAAAGATCCCCAAACTTTTGGGTCAGACTGGTCGGTGAACAAAATGACATCGTCTGCTGGCGGGCCCGCTGTTGCCTGAAGGTCATCAACTAACACCTCTCCATCTATAATAGTTTCAACACTATAGGGATACCAATTCCATCACACTATCACTAATGCCACACAAAAAGGAGAATATTATACTGAAGTTTAAGATAAGTAGGTGTGCGAGGGACACGTTTCAATTTCTTCATTGTAAAGCATTAGGGAGTAATTCTCATTTGTAATACGTACATTATGAATTATCACTTTTGCTTTAGGGATGATAATACTAGGCCACGCTGAGTGGCGGAGTGAGTGGACTGGTCGAAGAGAACTTGAAGTCTCTCAGGTGAAGAGGTGATAAAACCACTGTGGTCGGCATGACACAGCACCGTGTCATCAGTATCAAGTTCAAGGTTGTGAAAAGTTTATGTATGAGAACACTGAGCAGTGCCTGGCTGAGGACTCCTCCCTGTCGGCTCCCTAAACCTAAAGGAAACGAGTCACTGAGGGCGCCTCTGAACAGGACCCTGGTGTGGCGGTCTGATAAGTACCCGTTGATCAATATGAGCATATGACCTCTAACGCCAAGTTCTAATAGATTTCCAAGGATGATGACCCAATTCGCAATATCAAATGGATAAGTGAGGTCTTTGAAGGTGGGTAAGATAACACAAATTTGGTAGGAAGCCAAAAAAAAATGAGCATATGCATGAAGCTTTTGAGGATGAAGAGCTCAAGTACTTTACAGAAGCAAGATGTGAGAGAAATGGGTCGAATCTGATCGGAGCTGGAATTCTGTAAAACATTAATGGTCCAGGGACGAGGAAGTACTTCTTTTTGGAGGCTCATACTGTAGAGACCGAAAAGAGGATTAGTAGGAGACATGATAATCAAGAAAAGTCAGAGCACATCATAGGTGACGCCATCATCCCCCAGGTACTGCGGCCTTGTCTTGGAGAAGTGCACGTCGTAGCTCTTCATAAGTAATTGAGTTGATGACGGTCCGGTGCTATGATCCTGAACATACTGAGGCAGTGCAGTAGTTTGTCACTGTGAAGATCATTGTTGTGCAAGATCGTTGGCATAGTTCAGTGGATTGTGATGCATTGGATGGCGATTCTTTAGCGGTACACCTATTAATGTTCCTCCATACCCGACTCTGGCTTGTAGGAAACGATGCCAATGGTCAGCTCGCACTTGGTGTTTCATCTCGAGGACATCCTTAGGGGTTTTTAGAAAGACAGCTACCACCACTCCAATCTTGGTGATAGCTGCGGATGCAGGAACCTTCCCTTCGAGGGCTTGCAAACACTCGTATCAGGTTCAGGTGTTCTTACTTCTATTCCTATTCTGACGCGTCCGCCGTACATATTGGTCATGGAAGTTGTCGATGACCTTAACTAGGTGGGAAGCGAATGAATCCTTATCGGCGGGGCTGTACTCGGCGTACCACTTGCTAAGTGCTTCAGTGAACAAGTCATGGAAGTACCAGGGGATGGAGATGCGAAGTTTGACTTGAGGAATAGTGCTTATCTTGTTCCCGGATTAGGAGATGCTACATGGACTCATACATACAGCTGGGACAGTTAAAGCGTTGGGCTGTCATCATTATGTGTAACACTTTGGTGACCTAAGAGCGTCAGAATACTTCTAGTCAGGACGGAGGTTGGACTGGAGAGAGAGAGAGAGAAGTGTATGGATGTGTACTTTAAAACTGAGGCGCACACGACAGAGTACACGGAACACCGACTGGGCTGTATGACATTTTCACAGGTACAGTTTATGTAATATCTTGAGGATGACCGATGGCAGGAGTCTTCGTGACTGGTGGTGGTGGGATTCCCTTGGGCACTAGAGGCCTGGAACTACCCATTCACGAGCTGACGCCAGCGTGGTCTGTCATGGCCCAAGCAGAACACCATACCACAGCAAAGACTTTATACTCTGGCTTCCTCGTGTCACCTGTTGGACCTAACATTACGTCACCACCAACAGTGGTTTTTGTTTATGATCGACAAAGAAAAAATATCCTTAATTATATCTTAAAGGAGAGACTCAAGGCTCAGTTCTGATCCACACTTTGGGAAATGTCGACGTTCGTTGTGGGGAATTTATGTTCTTTTAAAACGACGACAAAAACAGAAGAGCAGTGTCGTTTAAGCTAGCATGAAGTAGACAAGGTCGACGAGGGTCTACCGGACCAAAGGACAGGTAAACAACTCCCTTGTAACTTGGGTCCATTTCTCTGTCATTATTGCCTTCGTTCCTAATGCCGTGGAGAACCATATACACACAGCCAGGCACCTTCTGCAGGATTGTTGTCCGTAACTAAGCAAGCTGGCAGAGGGACAGGGACGCCAAACTTGCTACCCTGCCACTCTTTGCTGGCAGCAATGATAGAAATACTATAATTTGGTAAGCAAAAAGTTGGATAAAAAGAAAAGGAGTTACGATGGTGACTCAAGCTAAGATCCAGAAACACTAGAGCGGAGCCAAAACCTCGTAAGGACCACACGGAGACGCGTAGCCCTTCGGGCTTGATGAGGGCGGCGCCCCAGACAACCAAAAGCGAATTTCCCTTCGTCACCAGATGACCCGTGCCAGAAAATGGCAAATTCCCCGACTGAATAACTTGGCAGAGACACCTCTAATGAGACGAGATCCACAGCTGTAGCCCGATTTATGGTGAAGGCGGAGGTGCGGCTGGCGGACCCACCAGGGCGCGCTCCTCCCGCCGCCCCTGACGAGAGATCCACCCAAGGCCGCTCACCTTGCTCATTTACCCCACAGTTTCCTCGCGTTACACCTGCTGTGATAACGGCATCCAACATGACTCAGGCGTCATATACGATTACCATTCATCCCAAACCAATTGTGTCAATATAAAACGAAAACAGACTGCCTTTGTGGAAGGGAAACCTGACTCGTCCCAGTATCGGAGTCATGTTATACCGGGGCCGCCTGTGCCAACACTATCCCCTCACCCACCGCCACCACCACACGTGCAGGTTCCCGGTGACACCAGCGGACCCAGACCAGGGCACCGCTTGACTTGTAAGTACCAATGAAGACAGTACCTACCGGTACCTACGACGAAAACGGCAGGGATAGCGCGCGGTGCTCACCGCATGAGATAGATAGATAGAAAGGTAGATAGATAGAGAGGAGAGAGGTAGAGATATACTATTGTGTAACTTTCTAAACCAACGCACCCCAGAGATCATCATTAACTCTGCGACGTTACCCAAATTCTTCCTACTAAGTGGAATACTCCAGGGCAGCGTCCTATCACTAATGCTATTCATAACCTACACAGCTGACATCCTCCACCATTTGATGCCATGAGCATGGACATCATCCATGCCGATGATGTCAGGCAAATAGCAGTCTCGGACAACTCACTCTCAGAACATAGCCTTTTAGTACAGTTAGAGGCAACCAGAGTGAACAAATTCGAAAAGGTTTGGAAGATATAAACAAACATAAACAAATTTGCTATAATGGCGCTAGGAGGAATAAACCCCAATAATATATCCACAGAAGGCAACATGATATCGTACAAAAAGAGCTACAAAACCTTGGGTCGGTGACACCTTAGCATCAAGAGGTTTGATCATAGACCATATTAACAAGAGATCCCACATAGGAAAAGCGGCCCAAACCAGTGTGTACAGACTCTGACACCTTCCAGAGAACCCAAAACTACACCTGGCCAGAGCCATGATAACACCCGTCCTGACCTACTCACCTACACCGTCGTTCCTCGCCTCCAAGTCACGCATGCTGAAGTTATAGAGGAGACAGGTTAAGGCTCTACGATTCGTCACAAAAAAAAAAAAAACTACATTGAAAACACCGCAGAACAGCACGAACAGCTTAAGATCAAACCAGTCCGTTCATACCAAAGAGAAGCAGCCCAGTAAGTCTGGCAGAGACGTGAAGACAACGATGATACAAACTACAAACAAATCCCAGATCCAGACAACAGTACAAACATGGAACATCCTTGGTTCCCTCGAAGTCTCAAAGCACTCAAGGAGGCCCCAGTCATCCACTGATGTACACAATGAAGAGTGTGAAGCTTAGCCTAGCGAGTCTCCATATGACCAGTGATACAGTACCATTACATACACATCCTCCAGTCTGCCGGGGCTATATGAATAAGGCACCAAAAAACATGCCTCCAGAAAAATCACCTAAAAATTTTGTAAAGCCTACAACTGCACACACCTCAGTCTTTTCTTCCAATCTAGACTATCCTTTACCCTGTCCCACCTCTTCTTTCTTCCCTCTAACCACCTAATTATAACCAGAGAGAAAGTATTTATTTGCCAGTACCTATGATGAGGTTTTGCCAAACGGCAGAGCTAGCGCGTAGCGCTCACTGCAGGAAATTCTAAAGACACGAAGATCAAATTGGGTGTTACTTGTCGTCAAGTGTTATGTGTGAGATGGAGACATTGTATGTTTGAAGAGAGAATGCCAGCATTCCGCATGTGAGTGAGATAGAAAGAATAGACAGCTACTTGGACCAGAGGAATGACATAGAGAGAGAGAGAGAGAGAGAGAGAGAGGAGAGAGGAGTTCGGTATGACTAAACAAGGTTATTGTGTTGTGGGGAGGGGAAGGTGATAGTAGAGGGGTGCTAATACGAGGTTGTTGGAGAGGGAGTGGGAAGACAAATCCGGGATCTGGACAACAGTACGAACATGGAACACCCTTGGCTCCCTGGAAGCCTCAGAGCTCTCAGAGCGGCTCTAGTCATCCATCGATGTAACAATGAACAGTACGTAGCTTAGCGAATCTTCTTCAGCACACCAAAAGACGCGAATATATACACACCGGCAAAGGCGCGACAAACACGCTTCCAGAAAATCTAGATGATGTGTCTGGATGATGGGGAGGAGATGGGAGAGCCTGGTGTTGGAGAGGGGGAGAATTGGTTGGGGTGATGGGGCGAGGATGAGAGGGTCTGGTTTATGGGGAGGAGATGGGTGAAGGTAATAGGTTGGGGTGGAAAGGTCTGGGTGATGGGGAGGGAGTTGGAGGGTCTTGTTAATGGGGAGGGAATTGGAGGGTCTGGGTGATGGGAAGGGGGTGGGAGCGTCTGGGTGGGGAGGTGTGAGAGGGTCTCGGTGAATGGGGAGGGGATAGATGGGGTGGGTAAAAGGGAGGAAATGGAGGGTCTGGGTGATGGGGAGGGAGTATGCAAGTGAGGGTTATAGAGTAGGGATGGGATGTTGTAGTACACATGGAACTGGAGTTATGGTGCTAGAGGTTGACTTGTAGAGGTATGGTGGAAGTATGGTAATACAAGTATGGTAGTGAGGCTATGGTAGTGGGATATGCTACTGGTGATATTGTTTGCAGTATGACAGTAGAATATGGTAGCACTGGTATGGTGGTGGAGAGGTAGGCCTGGAGGTATGGTAATAGCCTCATGCTGGTGAAATTATTGCACAGGAAGTATGGTACTGGATACATGGTGTTAGAGATATGGTGATGGACGTATGTTATCATCTATGGCGCAGGTGGATGGTTGTGGAGGTATCTTGGGGAGGTATATTAGTGGTAGTACGTTTTCCTGTAATATTAGTGGAGGTAAGATACCTTTGTATTGTTGGTGGCTTACCGCAGGGAGGTACTGTTAGTGGATGAAAAGTGGAATGGTATGGTAATCGAGGTATGGTGGGTGATACTGAAATGGAAATACGTTAGTGAAGGCATGGCAATAGCGTGATATCGGTTCTAAGGTTGGGAGGTATGGTAGTGAAAGCACGGAATAGGTGTGATAGTGGAGGAAATATATGGAGGTATGGTAGTTTGGGTATGGTAGTGGGAGCACGAAAGTGAAGTGTGGTAGTGAAAGGTATGATAGTGGAATGCATGGCTGTGGAAGGTAGGATAACATGGTAGTTAGCAACCCAGACTGATAAGTCACCATCCTGGCAGTTAACTAGTTATTCAGTCAGTTCGACTGGCCCTTAACCAGTTACTATGTATGGAAGGTGCCAGCGAGACACCTGGCTTGTCAGTCAACCAGTCAATCATAAAACCAACCAGTCGGACAGCATATGACGTGCCAGACAGTTGGTTAATGAGCCAATTAGGTCGCCAGACAGCTAACCACTTAGCCATCAATCATGCAATCAACCATTCGGCCATAATTCATCCAACGAACTCGTGAATCATCCAGTCAGCTTTACGAATAACTGATTACCATTTCAAATGTTCATTCTGCTTTAGATAGGCTACCACTGTGCACAATGGTAGGCGTAACAGCAGGCCTACCAGTTTGTGGGCCGCCAGTGACTGTGGCAGTCAGTGTGTAAACCCTGGAAGGACCAGTGAGCCAACCCCAGCCAACCAGTCTGACCTCTCACACCGCGTCAGCTGGTCTCGCACCGCCTTGGCTCTACTGTATCGCT
Source organism: Panulirus argus (assembly GCA_038088735.1). Classification (NCBI taxonomy): domain Eukaryota; kingdom Metazoa; phylum Arthropoda; class Malacostraca; order Decapoda; family Palinuridae; genus Panulirus; species Panulirus argus. The sequence goes on from JAYMFT010151560.1 coordinate 10,342, forward strand.
ATATGGTCAGCGGGGCAGGTGTTTCGTCAAGCTGGTTCACTAGGCAGGTGCTTGGCCAAGCTGGTCAGCCAGACAGGTGTTTGGCCAAGCTGGTCAGCCAGGCAGGTGTTTGGTCAAGCTGGTCAGCCAGGCAGGTGTTTGGTAAAGCTGGTCAGCCAGGCAGGTGTTTAGTCAAGCTGGTCAGCCAGGCAAGTGTTTGGTCAAGCTGGTCATCTGGGCAGATGTTAGGACAAGCTGGTCAGCAAGGCAGTAGCCTGGACAAGTTGATCAACTGGGCAGGTGTCTGGTCAAGCTGGTCAACATGGCAGGTGTTAACAGGTGTTTGGTTAACCTGATCAGCCAGAGACTTGATTGGTCAAGCTGGTCAGCGGGGCAGGTGCTTGGTCAAGCAGCAGCAGCCAATCAACTCTCTAACCGGCCAGGCAATTCGTTCGTAATCACCCACCAGTTATGAATGAATCCGCTTACTCAGCCAGATGTTGGTCGGAGATTATCCAAATGTGTGTGTGTGTGCGGTCAGTTGATGACCATATGATGTGATCCAGTCAACTAGCTGTGTGATGTTGGTTCTGTGATGACCATGTGAGGAGATCCAGTCATTTAGCCGTCTTATGTTAGTTCTACGATCACCATGTGAGGAGCTCGAGTCAATTAGGTATGTGATACTAGCTCTGTGATGACCATGTGATGTGATTCACGCAACTAACTGTGTGATGTTGGTTCTGCGATGAGCATGTGATGTGATCCAGTCAACTAGTTGTGTGTGATGTTGGGTATGTGATGAGGATGTGATATAATCCAGTCAACTAGTTGTGTGATGTTAGTGGTGTGATGACCATGTGATGTGATCCAGCCAAACAGCTGTGTGATGTTGATTCGATGATTTCGGTAGACTCCAGTCACTTGATGCTAACTGTACTGTGACGCCAGATGGCACAGTGAACCAGTCAACCATGTGACGCGAACTTGTCTGAGTCCGTGAGACCCTGATGTGCGATGTTGGCCGGTCAGTCACTTGATGTTACTGAGTCATCCATTGGGTCAGTCACCTGATGTTACTACCGGTTAGTCACCTGACGTTAGAGAGTCATTTGTTAAACCAGAGCCCTGACTCCAGATGGTCAGCCATCTGATGCCAGCCAGTCATGTCACACGAGCAAACCAACCATATGATATCACAGCCAACCATCTGGTATTAAGGCCAACCATCTGATATCACAGGCAAACATCTGAAATCGCATTTAAGCCATCTGATATCGCAGAGAGCATTTGATATCATTCATGAACACCTGATATGCCAGATAAACATCTGATATCACAGACAACCATCTTATATCACTGCTTATCGTCTGCTATCACAGACAGCCATCTGATATAACAGACAAACATGTGATACCAAAGATAGCCACATGATATCATAGACAATCATCTGATATCACAGAAAAACATGTAATATCACAGACAACCATTTCATATCAAAGACATCTGCCTGATATTACAGAAATTATCTGATATCGCGGACTACCATCTGACATCGAGGACAAACATAAAATATCACAGAGAGCTATCTGATATGACCGAATAATATATGATACCACAAACAACCATATGCTATCATAGTCAATCATCTGATATCACATCCATCTGATAACAAAGACAAACATTTGATTTGATATCACAGACAACGATCTAATATCACATATTACCATTTGATATCACAAACAACAATTCTATATCAAAGAGAACCAAACCATCTGATATCAGTTAGCAATTTGCAATCATTTAGCCCACTTGACACCAGTATGTCAGGCATGTGATGTCGTCTTGTTTGCCACCTCATTATGGCCAGCCAACCACTCTCTACCAGTCAACCAATAATTTCCTACTGCCAGTTGGTGGTTATCAGTCAGGGAATCAGTCAAGTACTGTTTCTACCCAGCTGTGTGAGAACATCCATCTGTTTATATAATGTATAACCCAACTGAGGGAAGGCAAGCATTCTGTGTCAGTCAGCCAAATGTTGCAATCCAGCCAGTTAGCCAATTGTTGCCATCCAGACCAGTCAGTCAAATATTACCATCCAGCCAGTCAGCCAAATGTTGCCATCCAGCAAGTCAGCCAAATGTTGCCATCCAGCCAGTCAGCCAATTGTTGCCATCCAGACCAGTCAGTCAAATGTTACCATCCAGCCAGTCAGCCAAATGTTGCCATCCAGCCAGTCAGCCAATTGTTGCCATCCAGACCAGTCAGTCAAATGTTACCATCCAG
>JAYMFT010151571.1:0-12609 GCA_038088735.1 Panulirus argus
GAAGTGTGGTTTATTGTTGTCTCGATTTTCCTTGAAATCTTATTCGTGTTGAACATAGCAAGATTGTCAGAGGAGTTTGTGGAAGGTCTTCGTCAATCCTCACTAATGCTTTGGGACACCAAATGCTCCTAATGCTTTGGGACACCAGGGTTTGAACAGGGAATTGACTGATCAAACCTCTTAAAAAAAATAATCCCCCCCACCCTCTACCCAATCGCAATTTTTTGTCGTTGGAAATCATTTCAGACTTTTTTTTCCATTGCAGTGAGTTGGGTTTAATTAAAAACTTTTTTTTTGCCTTTTTTTTATTTGTTTTCATATTTTACGACATTATGCTGAAGTGTGGTTTATTGTTGTCTCGATTTTCCTTGAAATCTTATTCGTGTTGAACATAGCAAGATTGTCAGAGGAGTTCGTGGAAGGTCTTCGGCAATCCTCACTATCTGGGGTCGGTACGCGAACGTTCTTGAAGAGGCGCGTTCATGCAACCGTTCCTGCAGTAATACTGTCGTCACCGATACAATATAGTGCAATCCTTGTCCGTACGTAGGCTGTGCCAATAAGTACGGAATTCCGGTCGTTAATGAACACAAGGGAAAGCATAGAGCAACAGATTGTGAGAGTCTTATAAAGACTGCTTATGAAAATGGAACAGATGATAGATATAAAAATGAGTGATATTTATTTTATTTATAATTAGCCTAGGGCCAATTTCTGTAATTAGCCAAGGGCCAATTTCTGTAATTAGCCAAGGGCCAGTTTCTATTATTAGCCAAGGGCCAATTTCTATAATTAGCTAAGGGCCAATTTCTATAATTAGCCAAGGGCCAATTTCTATAATTAGCCAAGGGCCAATTTCTATAATTAGCCAAGGGCCAATTTCTGTAATTAGCCAAGGGCCAATTTCTATAATTGTCCAAGGGCCAATTTCTAAGAGAAGGTCTTGGTGCTACCCAGGACCTCTCTAGTACTTCCTGCAGCCTAAGGGTACGCTACTTCCATTAGCAGGGAAATGCAGACTTCCAGCGTTATATAGCTTCGCGGAAGGTGGTGACCCTTCACTCGCTGTGTAACCTCGATTAAGCGGTGTCCGGCAACACCGATGGGCGCTGTAAGAGTAGGTTAACAAGCAGATAACTTATGGCGAAACGCCTTGATTTAAGAGGCGGCTGTTAATGCCAGTCGTGGACTGAAGCGTCAAGAATTTGTTGAGACTATTTGCCAGGGGTACCTTTGCTCTTGCTTTCTACCTCTGCTAAGGATAAACCATCCCATATGTCAACAGTACTGTTGAACGGGAAAAATACTTCGCCACACAAGAAGTAACACGTTGGCCCTCGAGGGATTATAGCGAGAGAATTCAGACAGATCACAAGCCTTCAACGGCTGCTTTGACCGAGTGTCCAAAAACGTTGTTTCTTATTTCCTGTCGTCTCAATTCACCTCTCAGTCTTCTCTCTTCTAAGCTAGATAAGTTGTAAGTCGTCAGGATGTCTTTGTAATGAAAATGCATTCCTCAATCTGGGAGTACTCTTGGTAGTTCGCCACTTTACTCCGATAGATTTTTTTTAAGCACCTCTGTTTTGGTTAAAGTCTTGCTTGTATACTCTCTCTCTCTCACCTTCCACTGTACCACAACAACACCTCTCTCACTCTCAACTTCCACTGTACCCCACCCATAACCTCGCTCTCATTCTCACTTTCCACTGTACCCCGTCCCATTCCTCTCCCTCACTCTCACCTTCCACTTTACCCAACCTATAACCTCTTTTTCACTCTCATCTTCTATTGTACTCCATCCCATACCTCTCCCTCACTTTCAACTTTAAGTATTCCCCGCCTAATATATCTCTCATTCTTACCTTCCACTGTATTCCATCCCATACCTCTCTCTCTCACTCTCATCTTTCACTCTACCCCAACTCTTAACTCACTCTCACTTTTCACTGTATCCCGTCCCATACCTCTCACTATCACCTTCCACTGTACCGCGTCCAATACCTTTCTCACTCTCACCTTCCACGGTACCCCACTCATACCTTCTCTCACTCTCACCTTCCACTCTACCTCAACTCATATATCTGTCTCACTCTCACCTTTCACTGTATCCCGACACATACCTCTCTCTCAGTCTCACCTTCCACTGAACCGCCTCCCATACCTCTCTCTCTCTCTCACCTTCCACTGTACCCTGCCCCATACCTCTACCTCAATCTCACCATTCACTGTACCTCAGCCCATAACTATCTCTCACACTCAACTTCCATTGTACCCAGTCCGATGCCTTTCTCAATGCTCATCTTCCACTGTATCCTATCCCATACCTCTCACCTTCCGCTGCACCCCGCCCCATACCTCTCTCTCGCTCTCAGCTTCCACTGTTCCTCTCTCTCACTCTCACCTTTCACTGTATCCCGTTCCATACCTATCTCTCACTCTCACCTTCCGATGTACCCCGCCCCATACCTCATTCTCATCTTCCACTGTACCCCGTCCCATGCTTCTCTTACACTTTCACCCTCTATTGTACCGAGCTCCATACCTCTCTCTCACTCACACCTTCCACTGTACCTCGCCCCATACCTCTCTCTTACTCTCACCTTCCACTGTACCTCTCTCTCACTCTCACCTTTCACTGTATCCCGTTCCACACCTATCTCTCACTCTCACCTTCCACTGTACCTCTCTCTCACTCTCACCTTTCACTGTATCCCGTTCCATACCTATCTCTCACTCTCACCTTCCACTGTACCTCTCTCTCACTCTCACCTTTCACTGTATCCCGTTCCATACCTATCTCTTACTCTCACCTTCCACTGTACCTCTCTCTCACTCTCACCTTTCACTGTATCCCGTTCCATACCTCTCTCTCACACTTACCTTCCAATGTACCTCTTCCCATATCTCTCACTCACTCTCACCTTCCAATGTACCCCGCCCTATACCTCTCTCACTCACACTTTCCACTGTACCTCGCCCCATACCTCTCTCTGACTCTCACCTTCAACTGTACCCCGTCCCATACCTCTCCCAATCTCTTACCTTCCAATGTACCCCACCCCATACCTATCCTTCACTCTCACCTTCCACTGTACCCAGCCCAATATCTCTTTCTCTCTCTCTCTCACCTTCCAATTCACCTAGCCCCATACCTCTCTCTCCCTTTCAACTTCCACTGTAACCCTTCCCATACCTCTCTCTGACTCTCACCTTCCACTGTACCCCTTCCCATACCTTTCCCACACTCTCACCTTCCAATGTACCCGGCCCCATATCTCTCCCTCACTCTCACCTTCCACTGTAGCAAAGCCCCATACCTCTCCCTCACTCTCATCTTCCACTGTACACTGCCCAATACCTCTCTCTTATTCTCACCCTCCACTGTATCCTGCCCCTTACCTTACCCTCACTCTCATTTTTCTAAACCCCGCCCCATACCTCTCCCTCACTCTCACCTTCCAACGTTCCCAGGGCAATACCTCTCTCTCACTCACATCTTCCACTGTACCCCGTCCCATACCTCTCACTTTCACCTTTCACTGTACCCCGTCCCATACCTCTCTCTTACACTCACCTTTCACTCTATAACGCCCCAAACCTCTCCCTCACGCTAACATTCAAATGTACCCCGCCCCGTTCCTCTCCCTAACTCTCACCTTCCACTGTTCCCCGCCCTATACCTCTCTCTCACTCTCGTCTTCCACTGTAACTCTTCCCATATCGCTCTTTGGCTCTCATCTTCCACTGTAACCCGTTCCAAACTCTCACCTTAAACTGTACCCCGCCCCATACCACTCTCTCTTGCCTTCCACTGTACCCCACCCAATACCTCTCCTTCACTCGCATCTTCCACTGTACCCCATCCCATATCTCTCCCACACTCTCACATTCCAATGCACACCGCCCCATACCTCTCAATTTCATCTTCCACTGTACCCCGTCCCATTCTTATATCTCACTCTCACCTTCCAATGTAGCCCCGTCCCATACCTCTCTCTCTTTCACCTTCCACTGTACCCCGATCTACACCTCACCTTCACTCTCACCTTCCAGTGCACGCCGTCCCATACCTCTCACTTTCAAATTCCACTGTATCCCGTACCATTCCTCTAGCTCACTTTTACTTTCCACTGTTCCCCGCCCTATACTTCTCTCTCACCTTCACCTTCCACTGTACGCCGCCCCACACCTCTTCCTCACTCTCACCTTCCCCTGTACCCCGCCCTATACATCTCCCTCACTCATCTTCCACTGTACTTCGTCCCATGCCTCTCCCTCACTCACTTTCCACTGTATCCTGTCCCATACCTCTCTCTCACTCTCAACTTCCAATGCACCCCGTCCCATTCCTCTCTCTCACTCACCTTTCACTGTACCCTGTCCCATACCTCAGTCTCACTCTCATTTTCCACTGTACTCCGTCCCATATCTCTCGCTCAATCTAATCTTCCACTGTACAACACCTCATACCTCTCCCTCACTCTCACCTTCTACTGTACCCAACCCTATACCCCTCTCTAACTCTCATATTGCACTGTAAATCTTCCCATACCTCTCTCTGACCCTCAACTTCCACTGTAACCAGTCCAATACCTCTCCCACACTCTCATCTTCCACTGTACCCCGCCCCATACCTCTCTGTCACTCTCACCTTCAAGTATACCCCGTCTCATACCTTTCTCTGACTCTCACCTTCCACTGTACCCCGCCCCATACTACTCTCACACTCTCAGCTTCAACTGTACACCACCACATACCGTCCACGTACCCAAACCATTCCTCTCCTTCACTCTCATCTTCCAATGTGTCCCACATCATACCTATCTCTCACTCTCATCTTCCACTGTACCCCGTCCCATGCTTCTCTTACACTCTCACCCTCTACTGTATCGAGCTCCATACCTCTCTCTCACTTACACCTTCCACTGTACCTCGCCCCATACCTCTCTCTGACTCTCACCTTCAACTGTACCCCGTCCTATACCTCTCCCAATCTCTTACCTTCCAACGTACCCCACCCCATACCTATCCTTCACTCTCACCTTCCACTGTACCCAGACCCATACCTCTCCCTCACTCTCACCTTCCACTTTACCTAGCCCCATATCTCTCTCTCCCTCTCACCTTCCACTGTATCCCGCCACATACCTCTGACTGACTCTCATCTTCCACTGTAACCATTTCCATGCCTCTCTCTGACTCTCACCTTCCACCGTACCCCGCCCCATACCTCTGTCTCATTCTCACCTTCCACTGTACCCCACCCCATACCCCTTCCCCACTCTCATCTTCCACTGTACTCCGTCCCCTACCTCTCCCACACTCACCTTCCACCAATGTGCCCCGCCCCATGCCTCCCTCTCATTCTCACCTTCCAGTGTACCCCGTCCCATACCTCTCTCTCACTTTCACCTTCCACTGAACCCCGACCCACACCTCTCCCTCACTCTCACCTTCCACTGTACCTCGCCCCATACCTCTCTCTCACTCTCAACTTTTACTGTACCCCATCCCATACCTCTCAATTTCACCTTCCACTGTACCCAGTCCCATACTTATATGTCACTCTCACCTTCCAATGTAGCATTGTCCCATACCTCTCCTCTCTCACTCTTATCTTCTACTGTACAATGCCCCATACCTCTCCCTAACTCTCACCTTCCACTGTACCCAGTCCCATACCTTTCTCTCACTTTCACTCTCTACTGTACCCCGTCCCACACCTCTCCCTCACTCTCATCTTCCACTGTACCCCGTCCCATACCTCTCCCTCACTCTCACCTTCCACTGTACCCCGTCCCATACCTCTCTTTCACTCTCATCTTTTGCTGTACCTTGTCCCATCCCTCTCTCACTCTCATCTTTCGCTATACCCTGTTCCATACCTCTATCTCACTCTTATCTTCCACTGCACAACACCCCATACCTCTCCCTCACTCTCACCTTCCACTGTAACCCCTCCCATACCTCTATTTTACTCTCATCTTCAACTGTAACCACTCCCATACCTCTCTCTGACTCTCACCTTCCACTGTATTCGGCCCCATACCTCTCTCCGTCTTATTTTCCACTGTGCACCGCCCCGTACCTCTCTCTCACTCTCACCTTCCACTGTACCCAGCCCCATACCTCTCCTTAACTCTTATCTTCCACTGTAACCCGTCCCATACCTCTCCCTTACTCCCACCTTCCACTGTACTCCATCCCATACCTCTTCCTCACTCTCACTTTCCACTGAACTCTGCCCCATACCTCTACCTCACTCTCACCTTCCACTTTACCACGCCCCATACCTCTCTCTCAGTCTCATCTTTCACTCAGACTTGGATAGCGGGGTACACAAAATCTTGTTAAGTTTAATGTCTCTAAGACCCAATTTCTACCTCTCGCTCTCTCTCTTTCGAAAACCTCTTACAGCTCTCGCCTCTCCTTTGACGGTTCTGTAATTCCACCTGTTGACTCAGTGAACATACTAGGTATTACTGTAACATCCACTCTTTCTTAGAAACTCCACATTAAGGGAACAGCTAAGTCTACCTCTAATAAGCTGGCTGTCCTGTTTAGATGTCGAAACTTCTTCTCTTCTGAACAATTGCACCATTTATGTAGCACTGCTCTTACATTTGGGGTGGTTCTAGCTCTGTACCCTTACTTGACAAAGTTGAGTAGACAGCGGTCCCTTATAAACCGTCCCAGGGTAACCTCCAGACTTGACCCGCTTGACCTACGCCGCAATATTGGTTCACTTTCCCTCTTTTATAGGTACTAATTTGGCTCTTGCTCCAAGAGCTGACTGCTTGAGTGCCCCTACCCCTAGCTAGACCATGTAAAACTTGGCAAGCTGCTGCGACACATGATTATTGTGTGGCCATCGGCAACTCAAGGGTGGGTCGTTTTGATACCTGCTTCTTTCCCTACACTTCGAAGCTTTAGAACTCTACCTTCTCCTGTCATTTCTAATACCTATTACCTTGCACATTTCAAAAGACAGGTCTTTCACTTTCTCAAAAATTCGAAAAAACTTTCCCTTGTCTTTTCTTTTTTGCATCATAATTCTCTCTTTTACTTCAATTAAGGCCCGGCCTTAATGTGGACTTTTATCAGTGACTGGAGCCTTCAACATAAACTATAATACTCTGCTTAACAAAATCAGGCCAACCACGTAGTATTGTGCTTAACAAAATCAGGAAAACCACATAATATTGTACTTAACAAAATCAGGACAACCACGAAGTACTGTGCTTACCAAAATCAGGAAAACCATGTAGTACTGTGCTTAGCAAAACCAGGACACCCACGTAGTATTGTGCTTAACAAAGAAAAGAAACTATTTATCTTTACATCTAAAAGTATTTGTAACAGACCTGTAAGTCATCTTTAATCACTGTCTGGCTTTAGTAAGACCTGACATATATTATGCTGTGCAGTTTTGACTGGATGAAGATTATCTTGAAGGTATGATGAATAAAAAACTTCTAATGAACATCAAATATTTGTCTTATCAAGAAACATAAAGAATATTAAATACTATATTCTCTTAAATGGAGTATACTTAAGAAAAATCTGTTCGAATGGATGAAGGGATCAAATAGTGGGATCATAAATAGGATATTCAAACTAGGTAATCAAGAGAAAACTTGAAAGTGCTTTTAATATAGACAAAACTAGATATAAAAAGATACATCAGGTAATACAGTACTGCTTTTCATGAAGCTGTAGATGGCTGGAATAAGTCACCAAGTAATATCAGTTGCACCAAGACCCTGGAAACTTAATCAAAGGTTGAATATTATACAAAAGTAATAAGGGTTGGTTGCTTACAGAGACTGGCCTGAATGTCTTCAAAGGAATCTTACAATTTCCCATCATCCTTATGTTCTTAGGTGTTATAATCTGTAAACGGCAGTTTGAATCACATGCAACCCAGTCGTGGAAGGAGAACTCATCTTCATTAATCAGTTGGAAATATTTCTAACAGGAACACAGTTCTATTTGTACAACTGGAGATATCTAGTGATGAACACAAAACCGAATACAAAATACCCTTACATCACTGGCAGTAAACAATATTAAGCTGATATATAAACGTCACTCATAAACAAATTCTAATATATAGTAGTGATTTTGTCTTTCAAAAATATCTTTACTTGCATTATTAGAAGTTTTATTATATCCTTGCTATCCAAAAAAATATACCATCCAGTTGTCATGTTCATATAAACAACAGTAAATAAACCTAGTTCTTTCAACCTTGGTTTTACACTATCTATCATGTATGTCAACAAAGTTGTAAATGAACTGGTAATCATTAAATTGCAATCACAATCATTTAAGACAAAAAAGCTGCCCCCTTGAAAATGAATCAGCAGATGAAATACAAATGGAATTAAATTATAACTTTAAAAAGATAATGATGGAGGTAGCAGAGTCTTCTTCCTTATCACATTAAAGGTAATATATTTCTTTATAGATCCATAGTCAAGTTCATCATCTGTTGCAACAGTTAATGTTTCTCTGTAAGTCTTGTTACAGTCACCATATCTATACTTACTAGTGCAAGAAAGGCTTTCATCTTCAGCACACACACATTAACTTGATCACACTCGCAGCTCTTCCTTAACAGGGTCTGGACACTCATCCATCTGGCATATGATGGACTGGATACCACTACAGTCCCTGCCTCGTTCCCTCAGGTTTACCACACTTCTCTACCACGAAGTGAAACATCAAATCGTCCTCATACATGTCTATGATGGCAGGATATTCTCTCGCCACACTGATCATATGGATGATGGCAGGATATTCTCTTGTCACAGTGACCATTACTATGGTAGCCAAGTGGACAAGCAGGATGTGGGAGGAGAGCCAATTCTAAACTCTTCAAGATAATGAGAAAAGGCTCAAAGACTGACGAGGGACGCAGGAACATATTGTGTCCTGCAGAACTTAGTGCTGATGTGCAAGACATTAAATCATTAGTGTTAGTCAAAGTCTCATAAAATGAACACAACTTTAGTACAGAACATTATTATGAGTTCAGTGAACATTCTGGAGAAAAACAGATTTATATTTGATAACGTAAAACAGCTGACAGGTGTAATCAAGGGATATTTGTTCCATGTACCAAGTCAATATCTTTCAGAAAACAAGCAATATTTCCTTATTAAAAGGTTATGTCAAGAAAGTTTTTTAGGATGTTAGTGAAACTGACCGTGTTTCATTGGTCGCTAAGAAAGTGGTGAAACTGACGTGTTTCATGGATCACTAAAAAGGTGGTGAAACTGATGCAGGTGTTTCGTTGGTCACTAGGGTGGTGAAACTGATGCGTTTCATTGGTAGCTAAGAACGTGGTGAAATATACAGGTGTTCTAGTGGTCACTAGGAAGAGAAACTGAGGCAGGTGTTTCACTGGTCACAAGAAAGGTGGTGAAAATGATGCAGTGTTTCCTTGACCTCTTGGAAGGTGGTAAAACTGAGGTGTTTCATTGACCACTTGGAAGCTGGTGAAACTAAAGCGTGTTTCATTGGTCACTAAGGTGGTGAAACTAACGCGTTTCACTGGTCACCAAAGAGGTGATGAAACTGACAGATCTTTCATTGGTCACTAGGAAGGTGGTGAAACCAACGCATCTTTCATTGGTCACTTGGAAGGTGGTGAAACTGACACAGGAGTTTCATTGGTCAGTAGGAAGACGCTTCAAACTGACACATGTTTCGTTGGTTACTAGGGAGGTGGTGAAATTGACATAGCTGTTTCACTGGACACAAGGAAGGTAGTGAAACCCACGCAGGTGTTTCAGTCACTAAGATGAAACTGGCACGTTTCATTGGACACAAAATGGTGGTGAAATTGACGCACGTGTTCCACTTGTTACTAAGAAGGGGATGAAATGCCAGTGTTTCTTTGGTCACTAAGGTGATGACTCTGACGCAGGTGTTTCATTGGTCACTAGGAAGGTGAAACTGATTCAGGTCTTTCATTGGTCACTAAAAGGGTGTAGAAACTGACGTGTGTTTCATTGGTCAATAAGAACGTGAAACAGATTCAGGTGTTTCTTTGGTCTCTAAGAAGGTGCTGGAACTGACAAGTTTAATTGGTTAATGAAAAGGTGGTGAAACTGACACAACTGTTTCATTAGTCACTAAGAAGGTGGTGAAACTCTCAGGTTTCACTGGTCACTAGAAGGATGGTGCTGAAACTGATACGTTTTCATTGGTCACTAGGAAGGTGGTGAAACTGATGCAGGAATTTCATTGGTCACTCGGAAGCTGGGGAAACTGAAACAGGAATTTCTTTGGTCACTAGAAAGCTGGTGAAACTTACGCGTGTTTCATTGGTCACTATCAACGTGGTGAAACTGACGCGTGTTTCATTGGTCGCTAAGGTGGTGAAACTGACGTGTTACATTGGTTACTAGAAACGTGGTGAAACGACGCTGGTGTTTCATTGGTCACCAAGATGAAAGTGAAGCGTTACATTCGTCACGAAAAAGATAGGAAAATTGATACAGGTGTTTCATTGGTCACTAAGGAGAAGGTGAAACGCAAAAATTTCATTGGTCATTAAGTGGTGAAATTGGTCCAGGTGTTTTCATTTATCATTTGGTAGGTGGTGAAATTGGTCCAGGTGTTTTCATTAATCATTTGATAGGTGGTGAAATTGGTCCAGGTGTTTTCATTAATCATTTGGTAGATGGTGAAATTGGTCCAGGTGTTTTCATTAATCATTTGGTAGGTGGTGAAATTGGTTCTGGTGTTTTCATTTATCATTTGGTAGGTGGTGAAATTGACACAGGTGTTTCATTTGTCACAAAGGTGGTGGTGAAATTGACGCATGCTTCACTACCAGTAAGTGGTGAAAATTATGCGTTCCATTGGTCACAAGGAAGGTGGTGAAACTGACGGTTACATTGGTTACTATGGTGGTGAAACTGACGTAGATGTTTCATTGGTCACTATGAAGGTTGTGTCATTTACGCAGTTTCATTGGTCACTTAGAAGGTGGCGAAACTGAGATGTTTCATTGGTCAACAGGAATGTTGTGAAACATAAGTGTTTCGTTGTCACTTGGAAAGTGGTGAAACTGACGAGTTTCAATGGTCACTGAAAAGGTGGTAAAACTCACGAAAGTGTTTCATTTTCACTAAGAAGGCGGTGAAACTTACGCAAGTGTTTCACTGGTCACTAGGAAGGTGTTGAAACACACGCAAGTTTTTCATTGATCATTTGGTAGGTGGTGATACTCACTCACGTGTTTCATTAATCAGTATGAGGGTGCTGCAAATGACAAAAGTGTTTCATTGGTTACTAGGAAGGTGGTGAAACTGACACAGGTGTTTCAATGATCAGTAGGAAACTGGTGTAACTGATGCAGATGTTTTATTGGTCACTAAGGTGATGAACCTGACGCAAGCGTCTTATTGATTACGAAAAAGGTGGTGAAATTGACGCAAGTGTTTAATTAGACACTAAAAGGGTGGCGAAACGCCCGAGACAGGTGTCTTATTGATTACTTGGAAGGTGGTGGAATTGACGCAGGTGTTTCATTGGTCACTAAAAAGGTATTGAAACTGACGCAAGTGTTTAATTAGCCACTAAAAAAGGTGGTGAAACTGACGGTGTTTCAATGGTCACTAGGAAAGTGGTGAAACTGATGTGTTTCATTGGCCACTTGGAAGGAGGTGAAACACGAGTGTTCCATTGGTCAGTAGGAAGGTGCTGCAACTGACATGTGTTTCACTGGTCAGTAGGAAGGAGCTGCAACTGACACGTGTTTCTTTAGTTACTAGGGAGGTGGTGAAATTGACACAGCTGTTTCACTGGACACAAGGAAGGTAGTGAAACCCATGCAGGTGTTTCAGTCACTAAGATGAAACTGACGCATTTCATGGGACACCAAAATGGTGGTGAAATTGACGCACGTGTTTCACTTGTCACTAAGAAGGTGATGAAACGCCAGTGTTTCTTTGGTCACTAAGGTGATGACTCTGACGCAGGTGTTTCATTTTGTCGCTAGGAAGATGAAACTGATTCAGTTGTTTCATCGGTCAGTAAAAGGGTGTAGAAACTGACGTGTGTTTCATTGGTCAATAAGAACGTGAAACTGATTCAGGTGTTTCTTTGGTCACTAAGAAGGTGCTGGAACTGATGAGTTTAATTGGCTAATAAAAAGGTGGTGAAACTTATGCATGTTTCATGTGCCATAATATAGTCCCCTTCATGTAGAAGGTATTTTGGCAATGTGAACATTCATATGGCTTCTCTCCCTTATGAAGAGTCATGTACCATACTAAATTACATCTCTGAGAGAACGTCTTTCGGCAAATGTGAACATTAATATGGATTCTCTCTTGTTTGAACAGTCATGTGCTTCCCTAAAGTCCTCCTTTAGGAGAGGGTCTTTTGGCAATATGAACATTCATATGGCTTCTCTCGTGCATGAATATTCAAGTGCTACAATAAAAAACTGCACTGGGAGAATGTCTTTTGGCAATGTGAACATTCATATAGCTTCTTTCCTGTATAAAAAACCATGTGCCGTTTTAATAACTGCTTCTTTCCCTACACGTCGAAGCTCTGGAACTCTCTACCTTCTCATGTCTTTCCCAA
>JAYMFT010151592.1:0-12608 GCA_038088735.1 Panulirus argus
ATATATATATATATATATATATATATATATATATATATATATATATATATATATATATATACCCTAGCCTAAGGCAAGTACCCAGTTTATCGACCAGCCCCATATGGGAGGATGAAGAGCTGGGTTGACTGCGGACCGACTGCCGCGACCAAGAATCGAACATCTGCCGACTCGACCCCTGGGTAGCTTGTGAATGAATCACAGTCGGCAACGCGAACCGCAACACCGCGGAGGCCTAATGATAAGGAAATTCGTTTCAGTACTATACCACGAAGTTGATGGGAGGAGGGTCTATCAGAACATTCTAAGGCTCCCAAGACTTCAGGGTCTAATTCAGATTTCAAAGCTGATCTAAACCAGTTCCAGGAGTTTATAATGTAATCATCTACTCTGCTCTTAGAAAAGACAAATTCAAGCGTGTCTTATCTTTCGACTTTAGATCGCAATGTGTCTCACCATCAAGCCTAATTCGATGTAATATTCCTTGAAGACCCTGTCGAAATGTCGCCAGAAACTCCCAAAAAATCTCACGAAATAAATCTGTCCGTTCAAGAAATATGATATATTCCAACGATATAGATATTAGAGAAGATGCCACTGCTCTCAGCCCGGGTTTCTCGTAGACCATTTAGGGGATTCTCTGAAAGACCTGAAGATCGTAATTAGAAATTTACCGTCGACAAAAAACTGGGCTTAAACCTCCTCTTCTCGTGAAAACTCCATATGACAAAGAAAGGCTACTGATTTTTCAGTTTTAACCACATCGTTTCTATCATACGCGTTTTCAATAATTCTGCAGTCATTATATATAACCACGGGACCTCGTTTATGGGGATCTCGCGGCTTCAAAACTGCGCTACATTCACAAGCTGGGAAATGATGAACTTTCGAGAAAAAGAAATCTCAACGAGACTATCCCTTTCGTCAGCCTGCGAGAAAGGAGGTGGGAGAGAAACAGATAAGGGCTTTTGGAAACAGGTCAGTGCGAGAGGAGAGAGAAAGGAGGACAGGATTCAGACGGAGGAAGAGCTGGAAAGGGAACGGGAGAGATGGTTAAGGGGGGGATAAGCATTGACAGAGGGTGGGAACGAGAGGAGATAAAGAAGGGGGACTGAAACAAGATAGAAAACAAGAAAAGAGAGGGTTGAGAAGACAAGGAGTAGACGGGAGGGGAGAGAGAGATTTGAAGGACTGAGGCCTGGCGAAAGGGAGAAAACAAGACGGAGAGGAGGGGCGGGAGGTCATCAATCTCACGCAGCTGAGGAGTGGACTGAGATAAGCCCCAGGACAGAGTTGTAGCCGCATGACGACAGTCTTGGCCGAGTTTACTACCTTCCCTTCTGAACGGTTCAATAGTCTGGTAAACCAGCAGCTGGCACCCGAGGCAGGGTGGGTGAGGCCAGGACACGAATAATAAAAGGAAGGAAAGAAAAGATCCAACAAGTAGCAGAGAAAGAACACTGAAGTGGAGGGAGAGGGCAGATCTTTGTATATATGGTGAAGAAAAACAATGGTCAGGAAAGCAGCCCGAGTATCCGCATGGGATATTACTAAAATTAACAATAACTGGAAAAAAAACCCGACAATAAGTAAAACTGGTCGAGTGAGCACGAAGGAGCTGGAAACTTAAGAGGAAAAGACGGAAGGTGTGAAAAAGGGATATAACGAATGTAGAAAGAGAAACAGGAGAAGGACTGGGATAGAAAGCCGGAGGAAGGATATGAGCTGAATAACACAGATAGAGACGAAAGAGGCTGCAGGTAGAATGTAACTCACACTTCAGGTATGAAACATTTGGCGATCGACACTTTCCCAGGTGAGTCCCAGTGGGGTGGAGGGGATGCGGCAGATAAACACCCGTCACGGCTGGGTTCTACCGTTAATGTCACCACTAATGTGAAGGCAAGGAAGGACGACGAAGGTCTGTGTTGCAGTGATTGCATCGCGATATCATCCGTTGGCTGTTGTGGCAAGGTCCCACAGTCGTACACTGTCACATATACGCCTACATATACACTATATGAATACGATACATGTATAAACATATGTACATTCGCGAAAACGTAAGCGACTGCTCTTACTTGCACACTTTATCTGCAAGAGGTCATGGTCTAATTCTGCCCCACTTTCAAATGCATTGTTAATTTCCACATTCCTTTCACTTTCTTTTATTCACTCTACCTTACCATCTCCGACCGTACTTTCACTCTTCCTTGTTATCTCTGACCGTACTCTCACTCTTCCTCACCATATCTGACCTTACCGTCACTCTCTCACCATCTCAGAACCTACTCTTACTCTCCCTCGTCCTCCGTCTCATTCACTCACTCTCAGTCTATCTTTTCCCTAGACTCGCTCCTTCATCCTCGGACTCCATTCACTCATTGTCCACCACTCCTTCATTCGCATTCAATTTCCTTCACCTTCTAATTCCTCTTCAATTTGCCTCACATCTCCCTTAGTGATCTCCTTCCTCTCACATTCCCTGGACCACCCTCCTCGTTCTCTCCTGCTGTGGATAGTCTTCCCCTCCAGAAAGTTCCGTCACCACGAGACAAGAAATGATCCGCTACAAACGCGCTAGTCTTCACTAACTCACCGCGGACGCCAACCACCACCACTTCCAGGCTTCAGCAGTAAAAGAAACTGTTATTCTTTTTAACTCCATACTGTAATTAGATACAAGCTTGCAGCATCGTGAGCAATATTAATAAACCTGGTTTTCAAATCTCTTTCTGAGAGCTAAGCAAGATATTCTAAGCCAAATAATTCTTTGAAAGTTCTCCCGGATTTTTTTTTTTACGGGGTAGCAACAGGTGCTTAGCATCCTCTTCTCTTATTAAGAAAATGAAGAGAAAAATTAAAAGATACGCATATAATTAATTACATATTAATGAGGAAATTCAAGACGGGGATACAACAAAAGCTATTCATTCATACGTAGGCAAACTGTATATAAAATTTGGTACAATACATATACTCATTTTAGATAGGGTTCTGTGCATGTTATTCGAGAAGTTGATGCCAGCATCTGTGCACGTGCAAGCGCAGGATATTAGCACGCAGATGCATCTGTCACAACGATCTGCCAACAACAAAGAGCGTCCTAAAGATACCACTCATCTGCTTCCTTAATGGATATTGATTGTTCCCTGCACCGTCCACGGGCCGTCCTCGGATGTTTCCGGCTAAAGGAAATCTTTTGTTTAGCTGACATTCCATACGACTTCCTGACGTAACCAAGGTAAAGAATGCAACGATAACAAGTGACCACTTTTAATCAATGTATAATATGAATATTCTATAAATTTTCCTGAAATTTACATTACTTCTTACATGAACACCATCACACAAAGGTTATCCCATACAAGCAACCACACACACAAGCACTCTAGTACAAACGTGCCCTCACATATGCACAAGCAGGTATTAACACACACACTCCGTGGTGTAGCGGTTAGTTTTGCCACTATGAATATCACGGACTTCCGTTCGACTCCAGGACAGGGCATCGAGCTTATAGCCAGGCCATATGTTTATCATCCCATCTGGGGTATATGGGAGGTAACGCGATTTCATGCGGTTGACAAGTTCAGAAATAACTGTACAACTTGTCTGTGAGGTTTGGTTGTGGATGGCAGGCTCTGGTTTTGGTGCAAGTTCTTATGTTCCCAATTCTACCTCGCTAAGGCAGGAAAGGTAATTAGGTGCAAGAATAACAATAATAACAATAGCAATAATAGAAATAACGAAAATTATAATCATAATAATAATAATATAATAATAGTAATGATATTAATGATTATAATAATAATAATAATAATAATAATAATAATATCGGGAGTTTCAACCATAGGCGGAGAGACTTTGAAGGAACAAAATATGATTTCTGACGCAATAATATCTGCTTTATTAGAGAGAGAAAAAAAAACTATTGATAAAGCTGGAATTTCAGTCCCTCCTAAAACATACGATTTTGCATTAAATTAGATTAAAGTCATTTCCCAAACAAAAATGACATATATTGTGTTGAAAACTGTTACCTCTTGAAATGTAAATAATAGAAGGAATGAAAATATTTTTGAAGCACATTAACGGCTGGTTAGGTTCATTTAAACGACTGGACGACTTCCGACCACAGTGCGCTAGATTTAATACGGAAAAAAAAAATTCCCATGGACTCATGATGTGATGCACTTTGGCTGATGGATATGATGACACTTTCCATGGTGCACTTCGGATGGTGTCTATGTCCACAGTTGACATCGACTGTTTTACCATCGTCATAAATGTTGATTACATCATAAAACATATCAAGCAAATTTGTCACACATGAACGATTCCGTCGGGATTTAAGCTGCCAATCGTTTAGCGTAAGATGGCCCTCTAGTAACAAAATAAAAAATCTTTACCGAATGATTTGGATTTTGACTTCCTTGCATTATGTGAAGGCTGGCCAGTATGCTGTGTAGGTTAAGTTGGCCAGGTGGAGTGTTATCAGGAGAGGCAAATGGTCTGAGGACAGTTTGTGAAGCGTGCTGCAGTTGAAAGTAGCGCGCAAACACACACACACTAAAAAAAAAGAAAAAAATATCCGCACCATAGGAAAAAATCAATGACGAGTGGCGAGCGACAGTAATAAGGCTGGCAGATGTTGGATGGAGGTGTTGATCTGCAGAACACGTTCAATGATTATCCGAAGTAAAATGGACAGGTTGGTTAACACAGTAGGTGTCGGGATCACGTGGACAGGTTGGATAGCACAGCAGGTGTGGACGCCATCAAGCCCGTGGGTCGGTCAGCACAGCAGGTGTGGACGCAACCTTCTCCGGCCACATTTCCCTCACCTCCCATTGTAATCATCCGTCAGTAATTCCCTCAGCTCTCAGTTTTGCGCCACTAAATTACAATTACTTAATGGACCTACTGCAGGGTGTCCAGGATCGGATCTCTCCGTGGTACACTATGAGTCTGATTAGTGGCCCAGCAGAGTACACCAACAAGGTATTGACACCATGTTTGTCTACCAATACTGAAGACTACCAGTTCCCGCACTACTACTAGTCACCTTTTCCTGGGCTCCTTGTGTGTGTTCATGTATGCTTGTGCGTGCTACAATGAACTATCATTTAATCCAAGACCCCAAGCAGGTCGTGCCTTAACACAAATTACATACTGTA
This sequence comes from Panulirus argus, assembly GCA_038088735.1. Classification (NCBI taxonomy): domain Eukaryota; kingdom Metazoa; phylum Arthropoda; class Malacostraca; order Decapoda; family Palinuridae; genus Panulirus; species Panulirus argus. The sequence continues at coordinate 5,181 of JAYMFT010151592.1, forward strand.
TGGATATTCATTGTAAAGCAACATCGAGGGGGACATAAATCCTTCCTAGTGATACGGTAACTCTCTAAGAAAATTGATTCATGTATAAACTGACGAATCCCTCTCTCTTTGCTTCCTTATTCTAAGCGAGTTATATCTGTAAAATATATTCATACGTATCATCATCGCCTTTTTCCGTATTATCCTCACAAGATGATTGCACTATCACTACACAGGTTAGCCACCCCACAAGCAAACATCACCTCAACATCCCTTCAACAGCTCCTTACGTCTGCAACTTCACCTTACTTCAGCCATCTGTATTTCAGCATCATAAACGTATCATTTACCTGCTAACGGAAGAAAATTGGTTCACTTGTGCAATCTACTGGCTACACACGGACGCATTACTGAGGCGCGTCAGCCTATGTGCGCACCCGTGCCAATAACTGAGGCATACCTCGTGGATATTCCGTGGAGTCTTCACTACAACAGCCCGGGCTGGGCCCAGGCTACTGGACTGGGTCATTGGTCGACCAAGCCGTTGGAAGCCGCAGCCCTCAGGTCCACATTAGCCTCCACAGCCTGGCTGGTCTGACACACTTTATGGGTAATTGTCCAATGTACTCTTGAACTTCTCTACCGTGCATCCCATGCTCTTTCTGATGGTAAATGGGAAGGTAATGAACGTATTGGGCCTCGGATGTTTAAGGTGTTTTCTCTTTTTGTACATATGGCTCCTTTGGATTTCAGAGTTAGTACTTTACAAAGTCCTCTACGCCTTTCGTGCCAGTAGGATGTTATTTCCGAATATAGGTTGGGAAACATACCTTCTGGGATTCTCCAGATTAGATGATGATATACCTCTCCCGTCTGCGTTCTAGGGAGAATAGTCTTAGCGTTTTCAGTCGTTCCCAGTAACCTAGTTCCCTTAACACATGGGCTGTACCAGATCTCTGGACATTTTCTAAACCCGCAACTTCGCCCGCCTTGCAGAGTGATGTTACAACGCAGCAACACTCAATTTGCGAAAGAATAAGTGCCTTCACTATCGTCATTGGGTTTTCTTCTCTTGTCTTGAAAGTCCGCATAATCCAGTCTTCCGTCTTTCTGCACAAGGCAACCGTTGTTTTGTTGTGTTCGCTGAAGGTTAGGTTGTTAGACATTACTACTCCAAGGTCTTTCATACTATTCATCTGGTTTATGACAGCGTCTGTTTTTGTCCAGTATTCTGTCTTGTTTTTGATTTCATCATTTTTTTTCCCATATGGAAGAGTTTAAATTTGTCTCCATGACTCTGTCCTTTCGGCATCTTCCATTGGTGCAATTTCCATAATCATTCTTTTACCACCTACAAAGGATGATATGGAACTGTGGCTTGTGTTTGACTCAATGTCAGATAAAAGAATGAGGAACAGGAGGGGTGCAAGTACAGTTCCTTGGGGGAATGGGCTTTTTACAATGGTATGGAGGAGCTGGGTATTGTACGGTTTACAACTACCTGTTGTTATCTGTTAGTTAAGAAGTTGTCTAACCATCTCTCAGGTTTTCTATTTATTCCCATCTTTCGCATTTTATGTGCTATGGCACCATGGACACAATTGCCATATGTTTTTACAAAGTCTATATTTTCCACAATCTCAATAATCGTAACATAATGGTCAAGCAACTGATAGAGGCAAGATTTTCCCGCCCTGAAACCATGTTTTCCTTGGTTAAGAAGCTTTATGACTTCCACAAATTCAGTCAGCTTGCCTCTTGACACCTTTCGAATATTCTAAAGATGTGCGATGTTAATGTTTTCGGTCGACAGTTTTTTTTAGGTTGCTTTGCTTTCATCTCTTTGAAGTGGGGCGATGTGGGTCAGTTTCAGACTATCAAGAATGACACTAGAATCTAGATTTTTTCTTCACATAATGCACGTGCTAGAAGTGACTTGAATTTCTATATGAAGACTAAGTTCCAGGAGCCTGGGGTTGAGTGTAAGGGCATGCCCTCAATAGCCCTCTCGAAATCTTATGTTGAGAAAGTGGTATATGCTATGGGTACACTTCGGGGACTACTGTTTAGGAAGACAACTGTTGGGTCATTTATCTTTAATGTTGTTTTTGACTCGCTCAGTACCGATTCATATACTGCTTTTATTAGAATCTCACTCATCTTTTGGTAGTAGTCTGTAAAGATGCCTTTTGTTATGAGAGGGCCAATGAAGTATGTGGCTCTGGATTTCCGTATCGCATATGAGAAAGAAGTCTTTTAGATTATTTATTACTTCATTTATGCCCACTCATCCACCCACACCCACACGACACCTATTTCTTAGACATTCTCCTTCTCTCTCTCACTCTCTCAGCACTTCTGTGACTGTCAAAGTTCCCTTCCATGGACCAGATTGCTGTCCTCTCTGCCTTAGATATAATCATGATAGAGTCTAAGCCGAACGGCCTATATTCCCCCTACATCATGGGGTGCCTCTGGGTTCCCGCTTGACTCTACCGCCAATGAGAGGGAGGGATCAGACAGTTGTAGTTCCGGCCCCTCCCACGACCTTTTCATCTCAGACTTTCCTCTTTTTCAGTCCGTAATACTCGTTAAGCTGCTGCGTCAGATGATTACTGTGTAGCTATTGGCAACTCAAGGGTAAGCAGTTTTGATAACTTTCTTTCCCTACAAGTCGAGGCTTTGGAAACTAACTCTAAACGATATTTGAACTACTGTACATGAGAGTAGCAAGAACAGTTACTGCCTTAGGATACACGTACATTAATTCCAAAAGATGTAATCTGTACAGCCAAGCCTCCGCAGCCCTTAAGCAGTCGAATTATGTTTTTCTTTTTTTTTCCTGCTGGTAAGACGGTCGGTGAAAATGATGACCCAAGTCATGGCCATCTTGGATAGAAAAAATACAGCAAGGATAAGTTTAAGTTCTTCTGGTGTTTGTAGACCTGACTCTTACAGATGGAAATGTTATTTAAGAAGAAGGGATGACAAAAGACAAAACTAGTTGCGTGGTATGCTCCAAGGCCACAGGGGTTGGGACCCACTCAGACTGCTCATGAGAGCAGCAGCCATAATATGATCTGGAGAATAGAGGGAGGGAAGCAAAATCACGGAGTTCGGAAGAGATGGCTGGAGAGAGGTAATTGAAAGGGATATAACAGGGCGGAAGGCTTCAGATTCCACTCTGTCTAAGACAGAGGTCGAAGAAGAGCCACCCTAGATATGCAAGCAGTGCTCCAAATCAAGACAAATGAGGCCCCTATTGATAGAGAATAGTTGCTGGTTTTCGCAAGACATTTTGAGTAGTAATATCTAATTAAAAATGACTGGTTGCACATCTATGGGTGCCTGAATCCAAATGTATTTTGTGATATGCAGTTAGATTCTCTCAGGATATCGCTGCACACTGATGGACCTCTCTAGCGATATCTACTGGTAGTTTCTGCGTAATTACCACAACGACGAATGATATTCCTGACGTGGTACCATCCTGGTATTAGTTTTATCTCTCTGTGCTCTTTATTCGTTCCTGATGTGTGATGGCTTCATTTTAATTTTGTATGACAGGGGAATAACATCATTTTCAGCCCCCGATCCCTCATCTAGACTGCTTACAATGTTCAGGTCATTACCTCCATCTTAGATGATCAATGTAGGAATTGCATTTAGCAACTTCAAGTGGGAGGTACGGACAGACGGAAAAAGAATGCTTACAAGAGTTCACATGAGAAAGACCGACAACAGGAAGCCTGATTGGCCCACGAATGGGTTGTCTGTTAGAGAAAAAAAAAAGTTTAACTCGGCCACATCAGCGGTTAGGCATAAATAAGCAGATCCAGTCCAGATGAAGGTAGCCAAGCGAGAGATTCTGAAGGGCCATTCAACAATTGGTGAAGTATTTCATTAACAGAATTGGGGTACGAGAGGAACGGTGGATAGGTCGTTGGAATTTATTATTACCTGTGATATTACACGGCCAACAAGACGAAGCGAAAATAGACTTCTTCACAGTATACGGTTTTCCACAAGTCACCTCACAGTCCACCCTTTTCCCCATAACACCTCCTACCACATACTCTTACCATACCCCACCAAACTTCCTTCCTCTAGGCAGTTCTCAAACATATCCACTTTCTCCAGGTACCTTTCTGGCATAAACCCTCCTCAGGCAACTGACTAGCATTAGACTTTACCCTCGGACACTTCCAAGCAACCACCCGTCCTATAATCAGTTCCCATTGTTCATCCCTTACAGTATCCCCCTTTCCTCCTGGGCCTCTTCCAGCACTCGGCAGTATACGGAAGTACGTCCCTGCAATACCCCTTCTCTAGGCATCTCTCTGCACTTACAATTCCGTTCTTAGCACCCACAGCACTCATCCCTACTCCAGTCACCTCCAAATTTGAACCAACTTCAGGTAAGTACCTCTGAATAACTACCATTCATTCCTAGACACCTCCCACCAATCACCATTTCTACCCAAGCACCTCCAGATTTCTTCTTTAGGCATATGATCAACACTCACTTCTCCTTGGCACTTTCCCAACACACATTCTTTCTTAGGCACCTCCTCAGTATTAACTCCTTCCCGGGTACCTACCCAGCACTTACACCTCTCCAGGCACTTACGAGTAGTTATCCTTCCCATATCAATCTGACCCCCATCGTCCGATTCAAAGCATCCACCCAGCATTCCTTTCTTCCCGAGACTTCCTCCAGGCTCCCCCAGCAACTCATTCCCTCCGCCCAAACTTTTAGGATCCTCTTCTCTTTAGGTCATCAATTCCACCTTATCTCTCAGCATTCATCCTTCCCCAACCACATCCTAGCCATCATCGCTCTACCTTTCCGTCTTCCCAGCACTCAACCCTTTCTTAGGCACCTCTTGGCACTCATCCCATCCTTTGACACCTCTCGGCTCTCGTCCTTTCCCATAGGTATCTTTTTCGTGCTCTTTCCTCCATTCTTTTTGTAAGCTTCCTAACTTTTATTCCTACTTTTCTCAACATTTTTCTTCCTCTACAGAAACTTTCCAGACCTCACTTTCTTTCTACGCACCTCCTAGCACCCACCACATCCCTATGACATCCCCAGCACTCACCATTTCCCTTTGGCACTTCCCAAAAAAAACTCATTTCCCTTCAAAGTTTCACATTCACAATTCCGCTTACGCACCTCCCTCACACTCATCCTCCTCTCCCTGACACCTTCCAGGACTGTCCCCTTCCCTGGCACTAGCCAGCATTGCCCCCCACGGCACCTGGAGGGCTGTCCCCTCCTCCTGGCACCTCTCAATGCTCATGCCCTCCCCTGGCACGTACCAGCACTCCTTTTCCCAGTGACACCTACAGTACTAGCACTGTCACTCCTCCCCGGCACCTTCCACTAACCACTCCTCCTGGTACCTACTAGCACTCTCTTTCCCACGGCACCTGCCGTTACCCATTCCTCTTCCCGGCACCTACTGGCACTCACGACTTCCCCTGGCACCCACCAGCACTGCCACCTTCTCTTGGCACATGCCAGCACCCAACCCTCCCGTTAGCACCCACTAGCACTGTCTCCCTCTGGCACCTGCCCGTACTGCATCCTCACCTTGGCACCTACCAGCAGCCCCTGCAGATAACACTTGCCAGCACTCCCCTCACCCTGGCACCTGCTAGCACTTCCCCCTCCTTGGCACCCGTAACACATACCAGTACTTATCGTATCCTTGACACCTGCCAGCACCCTCCCCCAGGACCTGCCAGCTCTCACCCTTCCCCCTGGAGCCTACCAGCACACACCCACCCCAGCGTCTGCTATACTACATACCACTCCTCATTCCTTCTCCTCCCAACGGGTACCCTATTACTCTCCCTCGTCCTCTGAACAATTCCCTTCCACTACGATGCCATTTTCCCCGTCTCCCTTCCCAGTATCTCCCACACACCCTGCCCCTGCCTCCTCCTCCCATCTTGTCTCCGGCAAAGGGCCAACTACGTGTCTGACTCGTCGCCAACTCGTCCACCTTGTTCAGTCGTAACCTCAACCATTTCAATTGGATTCGTCATCCTGTTTCACGCCGCCGTCAGAGTAGACAGCCTTGGAACACGTTGTGGACCAGTTTGCATGCATTATTGTGGGTGAATTTGCATGAAATATTGTGGTTAATTTACATGCGGCATTTGGATCAATTTGCATGAGGTGTTGTGAGCTCATTCGCAGGTGTTATGGGGAAAATTTGCAAATGTTGCAAGACAATCTACAGATGTTGTGGTACAATTTACGTTGTGGTGAAATTTGTAGAGGCCGTGGGACAATTTGCCAGAGCAACAAGACAATTACCAGTTCCGAGGCACAATATGTTGATGATGTTGGACAGTTTGCATATGTTGTCGGGCTATCGATATTGTGTGACGCTTTGTAGATGGTGTGGGACCATAAAGAGGATATATGGTGTGACATTTGCAGGCGTTATGGGCCAATTTTCAGATAGTGTGAGACATTTTTCAAGTGCTGTGAGCTAATCTGCAGACGTGGAACAATTTGCCAACAGGGGCGAAAAACTTCCACTTACTATAGGCCATATAACAGACCTGCCTTATGAGGGAAATAGACAGTAGGAGTTGGAAGGAAATCTAAGGAGTTACAGAGTCCTACAGTGCAGCTATGGACAGAAGGAAGCAGGTATCGAAGTGGCCAATCTTCGAGCTGTCAATACGCACAATATGTAGTAGTGATAGTAACATCCTTCCTTGTGCTTAGTAACTCAGTAAAAGGAGGAAGGATGCATACTGCCAGCTCTCGAGGGCACAAGCCAGATAATCATTTGTATATGAAAACAAGAAAGGCACGAATATGGAAGACGGAAGGGCGTTCAAATCTAGTAATAAGAAAGGAAAGCTGAAAGTCGACCTGTTTTCATCTATTGTTTGTCCAAGTGAAAAAGATGGGAAGTTCTTATTTTCTTTGAAGACTTGGCCTCGAGACGTGCAATCAATCGTATTTCATGTATCGTCTAGCGATAAAAAAACTTGATATTTCGATTTAATATTTCCTTCACTTACAAATCTAAAAAGGAATATGGAATAAGTTCAGGTAATTATCATACTTATACAACTAAATCCCAGATTTTATCTGATACTGTCTGCAGTCACTCTCTATTCACATCTCGGGTAAATCTATTTCCATTTGTCTCATGAAAGCCTTTCACTTACATATGATTTCTGCATTTCCAACCTTACCACATTAGGACTGCAAGGTATTACTGCTGTATTTTCTTCCATTAGTTTAAATGACATAAGTATCGTAAAGTATTATCAACAATATATATATATATATATATATATATATATATATATTATATTATTATTACTATACTTGATCGCGGTTTCCCGCGTCAGCGAGGTAGCGCCAGGAAACAGACGAAGAAAGACCCATCCCCCAACATACACACATATATACAT
>JAYMFT010151603.1:0-12608 GCA_038088735.1 Panulirus argus
AGGGGAGGATTTCCAGCCCCCTGCTCCCTCCCCTTTTAGTCGCCTTTTACGACATGCAGGGAATACGTGGGAAGTATGCTTTCTCCCCTATCCCAAGGGATAACATGCTAATTATCTTATTTATTTACTATACTTGTTCGCCTTTTCCTGCATCAGCGAGGTAGCACTAGAAAACAAATGAGAAAAGACCCATCCACTCATATGCACACATATATACATATACACACATATATGTATATTACATACATATAAATATCAACATATACATACATACATACACATGCACGTAAACATATACATATTCATACTTGCTTGCCTCCATTCATTCCTGGTGCTACCCCACCCCACAGGAAACAGCATTGTCACACCAAGTCAGTGAGGTAGGGCAAGGAAACAGACTAAAAAAGGCCACATTCGCTCACATTTGGTCTCTAGCTGTTATGTGTAATGCACCAAACCTACAACTCCCTATCCACATCCAGGCCCTACAGACCTTTCCATGGTTTTCCACAGACATTTTACGTGCCCTGGTTCAGTCCATTGACAGCATGTCGATGGACTGAAATATGTTTTTTTTTACTTTTTCACTGCACATGGAGTTGACATGTTAGACGATATCAACATCTCCATTCACTCCACCTCTATAAACAAATTGCTTCCATTGCATGCAGTCCTAAATAATTTCTTATGTACTTTCATCTGAACTACATATACCCTAAATTCATTCTCCCTCTGCATCAATCCTTCTCTTCCAGCCAATACCATGTTACTATAAAATCAATGAGTGGAGCATGAATGAGATATCATTAACCCATTATATTCACTGCAGTACTTACCATCTTGTATCATCAGAAACCTGTGGTGTGTTGGTCAGGATCTTTAATGGATGAGTGATTCGCTGAGCTCCACCACCAGCATCCCAAGTAAATTCTATTCTGCGATTTACCATCTCCACAGCCATGAAGTCACTCTAAAACACAAATAAAGCATTAAACAGTATACAGGCAATTGAATATATTCCATACTAATTAATCATTCACCAACAAGAGAAAAGCCTTGTGATCCAAACAGATTGGAATTTTGGACATCAAAATCTCTTTATGTTCATGTTGTTAGGGAGCTTTAAACTCATGGAAGCCTAACATTTCTAACAAAGGGCAATGAGTGAAAGCAGAAGAGCACAAAGCAAGAGAGATTTCCCTTACAAAGTGACATTTGTTAAACAATAAAAGGTCTCTTCGGGCAGGGATGTAGGGTAAGTTACTGTGAAGAATTTACTTGTTCTATCCCCCATCTTCATACATAAAGTCACATACACCATATATAAACTATGTCTTGGTACATTCCATTCCAAGAATGAGCTTGGTCATCAACCTGAAAGCTAAAAATAATAAAAAGGAATCTAAAATAATTAAAAATGACAAGAAAATATTCAAGTACGAATAGGAAACTTCAAACTCACTGTGTTATGAGATCCAAGGTAAACCAAGAGGGCATTTTCTTCTAAGTTGCTGATGGCATAGGTAAGCATAATATTGGTGGTTGTTGAAGGCTGCAGTGCTGGTCGATACTTTCTTGTACAAATGCCAGAAGAATTGGTGGTAAGAGAGACACGAATCTGAAAGCAAAAATTTTCCCATGGACGAAGCAAAAACATTTTGGAATCAAAAATAAAAACCTCATGCAACAAGACTTTGTAGAGTGGTCATATCTCTACAGGAGAAAGGTTGAAAGGCAGGGTACTGTTTATCAAAGCAATGAAAATATCACACTCAAACCTCTTATGAATGCTTACACTGACAGATGTGAGCTCTTACTGTTATAGGGATATACAGATTTGGATAAGAGAGGATGGGAAAAATGAGAACTTACATGGCTTGCAGGAAGAGGCAGAATAAGGGCAATAGTGACAAGGGAGTGACTCGAAGCAATATGTGAGTAATATATTTTCAAGTGTTAATTTTCTTTAATACCTAATTACCTTTTCCAATTTAGCAAGCTAGCATTATGAATAAATGTACAATGGCCTTATCAATCATGCATTTATCCACTCTTTTCCTTTAATCTATATCAAGCATCTCTATGAACACCTTTACGAGGAAAATAAGCCTTTGCAACAAGCATATTTGCTTATGCACATATTCTACATATACTGTTGCCATTGTTGTTTTCATCTGGGACTCCATACTCACTTAGCACTCCTCTATCACCCACTAATCCGTTTATTTTATCCTTCACAGTAACCTTCTTTACTAGAAACACTTACACACCTGTTCGTTCAGGAAGTCTCCAGATATTAAGCTTAGCTTTATTTTTTCCATCACTACAAAAAGTAAATGTAAACTATATTAGTAATCATAAACTTACTACACTTCAAATTGTACCTGATAACCTAGAGCTTACATATTTCCTGTCAAACATATTTCTAAACCTCCCAGTTTTCATACTCTTCACAATTTCCTTTGAATAGCTAACTGTGTCATCCAACAATCCCACCTATCACTTCAGTCCATTAAAACTTTTCCATTACCCTCTAACTTTGATTCAAACACACTTAAATCACCATTTCTACAAAAAACATACAATGTTCAGCCTCTTACATGCAATACTTAATCCTCTTTTATTGTTACAAGATTCTGCAGGGAATGTATATGATTCCAGGCACATCACTAACATCAGGCTACAAGCACATTTTTTAAGACCTAATTCACAAGTGAGTAAGAAATGATGTATATGAGAGAGGTGTGGTGATACAAAGCTTGGCTAAGAGAGTTGAAGAGGATGTTCTGAAATGATTTGGACATATGGAGAGAATGAGTGATGAGAGACTGACACGAGGATATCTGTGTCAAAAATGGAGGGGGCAAGAAGAAGGGGGGGGGGGACCAAACAGGAGATGAAAGAATGGAATTAATAACATTCTGAGTGCTTGAGGCCTGAACATGCAAGAGGGTGAAAGGTGTGCACGGGACAGAGTGAAATGGACCAATGAGGTATAAAGGGGGGAACTTGCTGTCAGTGGACAGAGCCATGGAATGTAAAGCAACTGAGGGAAATACTGGAAAAGTCTGGGAAACTTGGTTGTGGAGAGGGATTTGAAGTTTCGATGCATTACATATGGCAGCTAGAGAATGATATAAGTGAGTGAGGCCTTTTCTTCATCTGTTCCTGGTGCTACCTCACTAATGCAAGAAGTTGAGAAAAAATATGAAAAAGAATGACCCATATTTTCAATACAAAATATATTAAGATGGTGAGAGTATATAAGAAAGACATAGAAGTAAAGCATGCAATGAGTGAGATGTGTTGGAGATGGAGGTTAACATGTTGGTGGGACTTATGAGATGAAGTTAAAGTAAGCATCATAAAGGGGAGAAATCAAGAAGAAGACAAACTTACTGAAGATGCATACTGTCTTGTCTGCTTTATTTTTCGCTTCAGGGCCTCAATTCTTTCTCTCAGATCAGTGCTCCGATTCTCAATTCTATCAACAGTCTTGCGTAGATTATTTGCTAAACGCATCCCTTTCACAGTGCGTCCCTCTCCTGTTGATACTTTGCAAACAAATCATTCATTTAGGTCAGTGAAAAGCAGGAGAAGAAATATCTTTCAAGGGCAAATCACAACAATGATCTAATACAAAAGTAACTTATCTGCTTACTTGTTTCTCTAATTTCATTGAGAAGAGAAGCATCAATCCGGCTGAGTTCCTGCGCATGCTCTCTGATGATGGTGAGATTTGCATGTATGATATTTACATGATCTAAAGTTCTCTGTATATTTGCATGAGCTGTTTCAGTTCTGTCAACTGATTCCTGAATTTCTATGGAAATATCTGCAAAGATAACCAGGAATGAGTCAAAATTCAATACTACTTTAATCTATCGATTATCAATACCTCCATTCTCAACTACATGGGGTGGATCATGTGGATACAGATATACACCTTATGCTGAATTAATTTTGCACAGCTGTGGTCTCCAGTGCTGGTGGCATATGGTAGGGACATCTAATTTCCTTGGGTACAGTTGCCACTTAACTATCCTTAACAGTATATCAAAAAGCAAAATGTTCATACATAAGTTATAACCAAATCTTAAACAACCTTTAGACTGAAAATACTGAAAACAGTTCACTTCCAACTGGTTCATCTGACCATGCTGTTGTGAACATCTTTTTACTCACCATGTCTCCTCCAACTGCCACCTCTAAAGTTTACTCCCTCTACTCCTGTGATAAGTATGTCCCAGCTAAGAGTACAGCAGAGACTGCTGCTGTGAGATGGAGGCACATATTCCCTCTTCCTATGAGACTGTCTCTCCTTTCAATCCATGGTCAAACCACTCCAGTTCTACAACCATTCAGGCATATAAATGGCTGATCAGACATAAAACTCTCCTTCCTTTGACTTCCATTCATTTTTGTATATTTTTACTTACAGCCAACATCACTGCAATTACTCTACTAATGAAGCAAACCTTCTTTTACCCAAAGGAAGTGTGATAACTTCACTTGTTCCACTGGTAAGCTTTTCAGGTCTTCTTACAAGCAGTTTTCCTCACTTAAAAAAATGATGAAATGTAAAAACTTCCAGACAAACAGTCCTTAAGTTGCCTTTACTGCTGTATACTGATTTTGAAGACTGCCTTCTACCTTCAGAGATCAGTCTGCACCCACATGCATTTGGTGAGGACCTGGTCTTTCAGGTAGTTTAAAGCCGCAGATTTCCATTTATTAGGTACTTGCAACATGGTTGGTCTATTGCACTTTAAGGAATGGTGTCCTGCTATTTACAGTACTGTGTATGTTGGTCTTTGCAAGGCATACCTTATATTTGCCAGTTGCAGGGTGAACAAATATGGGCCCCTGCCATTCATGGTATTTTCTTTAAAGCTTCTTACAGCAACTATGCTCATCATCATATTCAATTAATTTGCACAATCAAACCACTCGCCCACTTACATGAGGAATAGCATGTAAGTTAAGCCTTGGACATCTAGTAATTTAAATGTTTATGATATGTTTTATCTATTGCATCTACAGTTTAATGAGTGAATTCTTATAGCTTTCAGCCTATCCCAATAATTCACATGTTTTACTAAGCTGTTGTAGGAAGTAAAGGAACTCTGAATATTTTCTAGCTCAGCAATGACCTTAGCACTTACAAGTATTCCATTCATGAGAGAACATGTAAAACATTCTCTACACAGTGAACTTGCTTCTGCAAAAAAGACTACCAACAGTTCTAGGAATATTTCTAGTGCAAAAGCATGTGAGAGGAAAAAAATGCAATAAAATGGGTAACAATAAGTATTCATAATCCATCAGATTCAGGTTTCATTATCAGACCAGGATGAGTTGGCAGTCTTTTCTAATGTTTTAAGTATGGTTTTGCCTGACATGATATTACTAAACATTACAGGAGATTATCACATGAAAATGCATTGGTTTTTCATGTATTACAAACAAAAAAAATCCAAATAAAGAATGCAATAAATTAAGGGGCTAAAACAAATTATAACAAGACAGAAGAAATGAAATCTAAGGAGATGGCAAGTACAAGAGTGTTTAACATGTTAAAAGATTATGTGGAAGTATTGGACAAGAGGAAAAATTAAGAGATGGTTAGTCTGTACTGTAAGAGATGCATGGAATGAGGAACAAAAAACGTAAAGATAAAGAAAATAAAGGCAAGAGCATGGACCAAGTGCCATAAAGATCAACAAGAGGCACTTAAACTGCCTATTTCCTGCCACATGTACAATATGAAAATCTAGAGATTGTGCATTAATTTGCAAAAATTTGTATGACATGACAGTTGTATTTGCCTAAAACTACAAACCACATAAATCTGTATGACATAATAGTTGTACTTGCCTAAAAATAATGACCACACTACCAAGATGCACAAATCTATCAAAGGCTTCAACATAACACAAGAGCATACAAACTGATGAACGTCTTTTAACAAAGCCCTAAATACCCTTATATCAAGTCTTATTCCATGAGACTGGAAACATGAATTACCTTCAAAGCTAGCCACATAAAGATTAATTAAATCAAATCTGGACTTTAAACCCCCTACTATCTTAGAAGCTAGTAACATGATTTCCACTGATCATGCTCTTCCAGCATACAAATCATCCCAAACGCTAACACTGGCCAAAGAAAAAGTCTTTCCTTAACTGGTGAATTCCAGTGAAAAATACATAAAGTTATTAGTACAAAATGGGTGTCTGAAATTCAAAGACATTTTAATACTCACTTGAAGTAAGCTGGGTGTCCATAAGAGTGTTTAAAGCATTAAGGCGATCATCAGTGACATCTAAAATGCCCTTTGCAGTTCCAAGTGCACTACGCTGATTTTCTAATTCCACAAACTGCTGCCCTACCGTCATCTTCAATTCTTCACCTTTTACGTGCAATTCTTCAGATTTATGAAGGGACAGTGTTGCTCGACGCACAAGTGATTCTTCCGGAACACCTGGGTATGCCTAAAATATTCATTAACATAGTTTCAGGGGAAAGTAACAATAAACAGATCAATCTCTCTATCAATCTATATATCTGACATCTGTTCCCGTCTGGAACTTCCTTTATGGGGTGGCCATGACAACAGAGTCTCCATAACTGGTGAACTCCAGTGCTATTACTTAGCCTTTACTGCCTCACCCTCAACATGCCACTGGTAAAGGGCAACTCTAGTGCAGCATTTGCAGAGGCTTCTACCTAATGTTCCCACCTAATACTCCAGCCTAATGTTCCTAACAACTGCTTCTACCTAATATTTCTGCCTAAATGTTCCTAACTACTGATTTTATCCATTGCTCCTATCATTTTGCCAAAAGACAGGGATAGTATATAGTGCTCACTACAGAAAATTCATGTTACAAAGAATGAGTTATGTTAGTTAAGCGTTGTGAAATGTTATGTATGACAAGGAGAGACTGTATGTTTGTGGACAGAATAACAGTAATCCACATGTGGGTGAGGCAGAAAGAAAAGACAACTACCTTGGTCAGAGTAGTGCAACTTGACAACCACTAAAATGCTGGCTCACTATGCAGCTATCACTAACCTTCCCAATACTCATATGGGTATTACTGGTAATATACCTCTATGCTTGTTGGCTGCCTAACAACCAATACCTACCAAAATAAACGGACTTAATTTTTTTATAAAACACACTATTCCCCATAAATAAAAGTAGTCAACTCTAGTTTATGATTTTCCATATCTTTTCATAATACCTTGAAAATTTGGGTTTTACTTACTCACCACTAAAATCAATACTCAAAAACAGGTTGGGTCCTTCACCTTACTATCTTCTCCATTTTCTGATCATATTGCATGTTCTCTTATACTATTGCACTTTTCCTGATTAGCAAAACTATTTTTTACTAAATGACATGATGATATGTGATGTGAAGCAGGCAGACTGACTGCGTAAGGAATGTCATTGTTAAAAATGGATGAAGCAGTAAGTCCAATCTTCATGATATACCAAAAAGGGTGAGCTGAAATGGTATTGGCATACGGAGAAGCTGAGTGAAGAAAAGCTGCCTGAGAGAGCCTGTGTCAGAAGTGACAGTAAGTGGGATGGGGTAACTGAAAAGATGGAAAGATAGAGGGAAGGAGATTCTGGGGTACAGAGACCTTAGTATTAAGGAGGGCAGACATGTATATTGGATAGAGCACAAAGGATCGATGGTATATATGGGGTGTGTGTGTGTGTGTGTGTGTGATATGATGTCAATGGACAGAACAAATGGAAATGAAGTAGTGTGCCAATATTGTTACCAAAGAAAGAATTCATACTGTCAGGAATGCATCCCCATTAACACCATGTCATAACGATCCATTTTAAGTAATTTTTCACTTAACAGGTATTTCTCAAAAATCTCTTCTGTTATAAGAGGTCTCTGTGTTTTTCTAATGATTTCTTCACATCGCATAACCTTCTAATATCCTTCTCCACTATATTCACCCAACTAATACTAGTAGTTATATGGAATACTACTACACAACCAGTATTCAAAATTCAAGGTTTGGGGAACAGTAAAATTTTCCTACATCAGTTCCATATATGTCTGCTTTTTCATATTTTTCCTTTGCCACTAAAACATTAATCTGTTTTAGATGCAAAAGATGTTATCTAAACATTTTTTTCAAGCATATTCGCCATTTCCCATGTGAGCGAGGTAGCGTTAACAACAGAGGACTGAGCCTGGGAGGAAAAATCATTACTTGGTCCCCTTCTCTGTTCCTTCTTCTGGAAAAGTAATAACAGGAGGGGAGGATTTCCAGCCTCGCACTCCCTCCCCTTTTAGTCGCCTTTTACGACGTGCAGGGAATACGTGGGAAGTATTCTTTCTCCCCTAGTATATCATTTACATAATTGTTACACAT
Organism: Panulirus argus; assembly: GCA_038088735.1. Taxonomy (NCBI): domain Eukaryota; kingdom Metazoa; phylum Arthropoda; class Malacostraca; order Decapoda; family Palinuridae; genus Panulirus; species Panulirus argus. The sequence continues at coordinate 8,410 of JAYMFT010151603.1, forward strand.
AACTGTGCCATTACAACATGAAATTATATGATCCACAATTTCCTCAACATCAATAATGTGTTATACAGTTTTAAATCCCCTATTTTACCTATCTATCTATATCTCTGATGCCTGTTCCAACTGGAACTCCCTGAAAGGGGTGGCCACAGCAACATTGTCACCACTAATAAAGAACTACAGGGCCGCTTCTTAGCCTTTAGTGCCTCACCCTTAACAGGCCACTGGCAGAGGGCAAGTCTAATGCAGTATTCTCTTAAAAGGGTCTTGGTAACCTATTTAGGAATGAAAAAAGTTAATACAGCATAATATCTTACCACTTTGAAAGCAGTTTCAGCAGCTAGTGAAGCATTCTTAGCTGCTTTTTCAGCACTTAGTAGAGCATCCACAATCCTTTGGTAAGCTTGGGCTGCTCGCAGAGGCCCATCAGCAACATCTCTTGTTTTGTTGAACAAACTGTTACCAAAGTAATACATATTATTAATTGATCTCCTGCAGCATCATCCAACTCACACATAAAATATCCTTAATTATGAGTATATGTATAATCTGAATTTGCAAAAATTTATTAACACATTATGGTATCACCCAACTGAAAAATAAGCATTAAACACCTAATGAAAAGGGCTTTAATCAAAATTTCTTGGGCTTAAAATACTACCAACTTGAAAGCAAATAATGATGAAGTATGCATATTATAACCTAATTATAAATGGCTTGACATTACCTTAGGGGGTGATGATAAAGCGAGACTAAGCTAATCAGACTGAAAGTTTGCACAATAAACTCTAACCCCTAAAGTTAAAATGATAATCAGCAAACTATATTAATAAAATCACAAACCTTTCAAGTCTGATGGATTCCCTCATGAGGTCCATTGCATGGTCGTGAGCTCTCTTTACATACTTGTCCTTGTATTCAATGTTAAGTCGCCATAGGATACCCTCAAACTCTTCAAGATAGTTAGATCCATTTTTCAAATCAACTAACATACTGGAGAGATCCTAAATATAAAAAGAGAAAAGTTAATATCTAAATTCCAACATCTCACAAGTTTCCAAGCAAGTGCTTGTTTCAATAAGGATCAATGAGGGCATATGCTGCATCAGTGGCATTTGAAAAATCATCCTGCCTCAGGTACCACTGCACGAACATGATGTACCATGTCTGACACCGACATATATTTATCATTAATATTCTTTTTACAATACAGCACTTCAGTAATGCAAGTTATGTGCTACAACTCAAATACTGCATAAACAATATACAATTATTTATAAAAGAAAAACATTTCAATGCTCCTGTATACCTAAATCTACCTTCTGTATCTACATGTATAAATGCTGCATTTACAGCAAGGAGGCTCATGAAAATCATTCCAAAACAATACATCATAATTAATCTCTGATTCCTCCACCCTTCTATAGATATATTTCTCACACCCTCTGTCTACCTTTTCTTTTTATTTGCTTCTCTCATCCCTCTCAAATGCTTCCCAAATGTTAATCCACCCTCGGTATATTTTTCCTACATGTGCCAAAGTAATTCAAATTAATCACTTCTTCAAATATTGCTTTCACAATACCATATCTCCCTTAAGCTTCATCAGTCCACTCATATAATCTTAAACATCCATCACACAATCTGACAAGCATTTACACTTCACTATTGTACAATTACATTAAATGATCACCCCACTCACAGACACTGGAGTAGGCTGCATAATTTCCAACAGCAACTGAAAATACCTACATAAAAACTAGTCCTCAGTCACACTTTGAATTACTCTAAAGTACCCTTATCTTACTGATTAGTTCTATCAAACACATAAAAACAAAAGCAAAACTTTAAGTTCTCTAACCATTTTCAAACAAGAATTGTTCCCAATCCTCTTTTGTCTTTATCCCCAACTATCTGATTTTCTATGCTCTTATTTACTAGCCTCCCCTCACCTCTGGTATGCACTTTCTTAGGCAATCATTATTATTTTCACATCTCAATTCCCTGGGAAAGACATGTAAAACCTACTTATTTTGTGTGACAGAAAAATTAATATGCAAATTCTTTCAGCAAAGGTTTTAAACAGTGCTAATAGATCTTTAGCTCTTGATGGTTACAATATGGTCCTACCAGACATCAAAACTGCAAAAACCCAACCATGTTTTGTGTAAGACGCTCATTTGATTTTTGTATTATTAATATGTCACATTTTCTATTTATATATTCATTAAACATTGAATAATATTGCAAAAATAACCAGCTATATCACATACATATGGAGGAGCTAGGTTTGGACACTTTTTCTTCTATGGCTCATTCATCTGTTCTTGGTGCTAACTTACTCAGTAGGAAATAGCAAATGTGCATAAAAGACAAAAAAAAAGAGTATATTTCTATTTTCAATTTTTCATGATTATCCCAGGACCAATTTTTAAGAAAGTCCTGGTGTCACCTTGGATAACTCTCCAGAGGCAGCTGCAGCCCAAGGTTGTGTTACTCCCAGAAGCAGGAAAATATTAACTCCTTAGGAGAGAAAAATTCATAGATGAGACTGTACTTCCAATGATACAGCCACATCAAAAGTAACTTTTCTCTTGCACTGTAATACTTTGACAGGCAAAGTCCAGTAACATCAAAAAGAAAAGGAACTTCTTTTCTTTCTTTCATATTTGATCACAGTCTCCTGCTTTAGCCAGGTAGCACCAAGAATAGATAAAGAAAGGGCTGCATCTGCTCACACACATTTTATAGCTGTCATGTGTAATGAGCAAAAACCACAGCTCCCTAATCCCAACCAAGCCCCATAGACCTTTCCATGGTTTATCCCAGACACTTCACATGCCCTGATCCAGAACACTGACAGCACATTGACCTATGTAAACCACATCGTTCCAATTCACTCTATCTCTTGCACACCCTTCACTCTCCTACATGTTCAGGCCCTAGTGGTTCAAAATCTTTTTCACTCCATCCATCCATCTCCAATTTGGTTTACCCATTCTCTTTCTTCCCTTCATTTCTGACACATATATCCTCTTTGTCAACCTTTCCTCACTCATTCTCTCCATATGTCCACACCATGTCAGCAAATCCTCTTCAGCTCTTTCAACCAAACTCTTTTCATCACAACCTCTCTCTCTCTTACCCTTACATTTCCTCTTCACTTCATCACTACTTATTATCACTCACATATTTTCTCCATGCATGTCTGAACTACCTGCGTTTGGGAGGTATCATCAGGACCAGACAATGATACAACCTCATTAGCTCATATCCACTCTCTAGCTGCCATATATAATGCAATGAAACCAGAGCCTCCTATCCAGAACCAGGCCCGCAGACCTTTTCATGGTTTCCCCCAACCACTTCATATGTGTTGGTTCAGCCCACTGATAAATACCACCATTAAACCACACTGTTCTAATTTGTTCTATCTCTTGCATAACTAAATCTTTCTGCACGTTCAGATCCCAACTACTCAAAGCATCTTGTACTCCATCCTTCCATCTCCTCCTAAGTTTCCCCCTTTTTCTTGTTCATCTACTTCTTACATATATCCTCTTAGTTAGTCAATTTTCACTCATCCTCCCCATATGTCCATACCATTTCCAGCACAATGTCACCCGGTGAAGAAATAGTCAACAGACTAGTGTTCAAAAAAGATTCTGAGTGTTTCCCTTCTCTGAATACACACAAGGGCAAAATTATGGAGACAAAAATTTACATAAAAGTTTGGAATGTATAAAAAAATACTTAAATGTATGCATAACTACTGCTTACATCATAATTAATTCTTGTATTGATAAGATTTCTGTTAGCTTCTCTTAGCAGCTGGCTTGAGTTGAAATTCTGGTCATCAATCATTTGGCGAGTGTTCTTGATCTCCAATGAGTGCTCCTTAACACGAGAAAGTCTCTTGCTATTAACTTCATTCAACAGAGCTGCCTGAAATGTACAGACCAGTTATTGACCACATTCATTTAAAAAAATGTGCTGCATCTATACAGAACATATAATAAGATAAAGAGTTTCACAGTAATGCTAAATTACACCATATGTAGAGGTTATTCTGGAATATATGGCACTCAAATATCTTCAGTTTGTAAAGGTTTATTGTCCATTCAGTACATTAATACATATGAACAGCAGTACATACATATAGCACATAAATGTACAGAATACACAAAGCGGGCACCAGCCCG
>JAYMFT010151614.1:0-12608 GCA_038088735.1 Panulirus argus
AAAGGAACAGAGAAGGGGCCAAGTGAGGATTTTCCCTCTAAGGCTCAGTCCTCTGTTCTTAACGCTACCTCTCTAACACGGGAAAAGGCAAATATGTATGAAAAAAAAAAAAAAAAATATATATATATATATATATATGCAGATACTGCGTGGGAGTTGGAAATCCTTCCTTCCTGTTTTTACTTTTCCAAAAGAAGGAACAGAGAAGCGGACTAAGTGAGGGTTATCCCTCTAAGGCTCAGTCCTCTGTTCTTAACACTACCTTGCTAATGCGGGAAATGGCAAATATGTATGAAAAAAAAATATATATATATATTGAATATACATGGTAAGTTGTATGGGAGGGTATTGATTGAGAGGATGAAGGCATGTACAGAACATCAGATTGGGGAGGAGCAGTGTGGTTTCAGAAGTAGTAGAGGATGTGTGGATCAGGTGTTTCCTTTGAAGAATATGTGTGAGAAATACATAAAAAAACAAATGAATTTATATGTGACACTTATGGATCTGGAGTAGGTTTATGACAAGGTTGATAGAAATGCTTTTTGGAAGCTCTTAATAATGTTTGATGTGGGAAATAAGCAGAGAGAAGTTTTTAACAAGAGTGTATGTCGCATGTACGAGTAGGAAGTGAGGAGAGTAAATGCTTCCCAGTGAAGGTCGGTCTGCGGCAGAATTTTGTGACATCACCATGGTTGTTTAATTTCCTTATTGATGGGGTGTTGAGGGAGATAAATGCAAAAGTCTTGGAGAGAGGGGCAAGTATGCAGTCTATTAGGGATGAGAGGGCCTGGGAAGTAAGTTAGTTGTTGTTCGCCGATGATACAGCACTGGTGGGTGATTCGAGTGAGAAACTGCAGAAGTTGGTGACTGACTTTGGAAGAGTGTGTGAGAGAAGAAGAAAGTTAAGAGTAAATGTAAGTATAAGCAAGGTTATTAGGTTCAGTAGGGTTGAGGGACAAGTTAGTTGGGATGTAAGTTTGAATGCAAAAAAATTGGTGGAAGTGAAGAGTTTTAGATATCTGGGAGTGGTGAGTCTTATGTTGGGGGAAGTGGCAAAGGTTCTGGAAGCAATGAAGAATGTGTGGAAAGAGAGAATGTTATCTCATAAGGCAAAAATCGGTATGTTTGAAGGAAAAGTAGTTCCAACAATATTATATGGTTGCAAGGCATGGGCTATAGATAGGGTTGTGCAGGAGAGGGTGGATGTGTTGGAAATGAGATGTTTGAGGAGTGAAGTTTGGGAAGTGGTTTGACTGAGTAAGTAATGAAAGGGTAAGAGAGATATGTGGAAATAAAAAGAGTGCACATACTCGTTTCACTCTCCAAAACTCTTGCATCCCCCCCTCCACAAACAAATTGAACAACTATAGTGACATCATACACCAGTGTCTGACCAACCTTCACTTGGAACCCTTCACTCTCCTCTCTTATTACTCGAACTCATGCCTTACACCCTTGATAAAAACCTCACTGCTTCTAGCAGCTTTTCCTCCCACACCATATATTCTTAAGACTTTTCACAAGTTATCTCTATCATCCCTGTCGTATGCATTCTCCAGATCTATAAAGGCCACATACAGAGCTATCTATTTCTTTTAGAATTTCTCACACATTCTTTAAAGCAAATACCTAATGCACACATTCTCTACACTTTTGAAACCACACTGTTCTCCCCAGTCTGATGCTCTGTACATTCCTTCACCCTTTCAGTTACTTCCTTCACACACAACTCACCAGTTAAACTCAACAAACTCCTAGTTCTGTAGTTTGAACTCTCAACTTTAACCCTCTTGCCTTTGTACAATGGCATGGCACTATACATGCACTTGATATTCAGCTGGCCCGCACTCTCTGCACATAGATGCACACACATCATAATGCTTTATGATCTATGGTCCTGACCAGTGAACATAGCCAGCTGTCTGAATGATGAAGGAGCCTCATAAAGATAGAAGAGATCTATTGAGGCAGGAAGTAATTACATATATATACTTTTTATTCATACTTTTTTGTCATTTCCTGCATTAGCATGGTAACACCAGGAATGTACGAAGAAAAGGTCACATTCACCCACACCCATTCTCTGAAGGTTAGGTGCAGTGCATTAAAACCACAGTCCCCCATCCACAACCAGGCCTCAAAAGACCTTTCACTGGTTTTCCACTGGCTGCTTCATATGCCCTACTTCAGTCCATTGACAGAATGTCTATCATGAACACACACCATACATCACATCACTCCACCTAACTTCATTCCATGCACGCCTTTCACCTTTCTACATTGTTCAGGCTCAAAGTACTCAAAATCGTTTTCACTCCATCCTTCCATTTCCACTTTGGTCTCCCCTTCTTGTCTCTTCCACTTATGACACATTTACCCTCTGTCAACCTCCTTACTCATTCTCTCCTTATGTCCAAACCATTTCAACACACCCTCTTCATCTTTCTTACAACCATACTTTTCTTTTTATCACATGTCTCTCATACCCTATCATTACATACACAAGCAACCTTCTACCACATTTCATTTCCAACACATTCACCTACTTCTGTACATTCTCATCTATAGCCTGTGCCTTGCATCCGTACAACACTATTGGGGATACTATACCTTCAAACATACCCGTTTTTACCCTCCTAGATAGTGAGCTTTCTTTCCACATATTCTTTAGTGCTACAAGAACCTTCACCCCCTCACCTACTTGGTTACTCACCTCAGCCTCCATAGTTACATTTGCTGTCATGTCTAATCTCAGGTATCTAAAACATTTCCCTTCCAGCGAGTTGACTCCATTCAAACTCACAACATGTCTATTTACACTGCTAAACCTTGAGTATGTGAAACATTTACTGTCAACTTTCTCCTTTCACACACCCTCCCAGATGTAGACTCGAACTTTTGCAGTTTCTCACTCAAACCTGCCACCAGCTCCATTTCATCAGCAAACACCTGACTCACCTTAGTCTAAGCCCCTTCACTCCAAACATACTGCATACCTGCCTCTCTCGCCAAGACCCATGCATTTACCACTCTCATCACCCCAACCATGAACAAATTAACAGCAAAGTTGTCATCAAACATCTTTTTCAGCACAAGATGATCTACAGAAAATACATGAATGAGAAATGATGGAAGAGAAGAACAAAATAGTTTGACTAACTATGTGGCAGTGGATGAAAGGTTGTACTGGATACTAGAGTTGTGAGAGGATTCTTTGAGGGTTCTGACCATTTTGCAGTTCTTGTGGAGGTGAGGATCAGGGAGAAGTGGAGGTATGGAGTAAGGAAGAATGGAAAGGTAGAAATGTTGGTAAGCAAGAAGAAGAATTGGACGGAGTGCAAGGAGGATTATGAAAGTAGAGTGATAGAAAGTTTAGATGAATGTATAGTAAATGTTGGGATGCAGTCATGTGTGAATGAAGTTTAAAATGTTTAGAGAAAGACTGTTAAAGGTTGTAGAATTGGTAGTTAGATAAAAGGTTGTGAGATATGAGTCAAAGAGGAAATGCACGGAGGACAGATGAGATTAGAAAAACTGTGGAAAAGAAGTAAAAGGTATATGGTAGATTGCTCAAAAGGAATGTACAAGGGAAGTTCAGCAAATATGGAGAGAAAATTATAAGATGTGTATATGGACTATTAAGAAGCTAATGGAGGAAAGCAAAGAATAAGTAGTTGAAGATTTTGGAGGAGCTTGTGTGAAAAGTTTAGGGAAAATAAGAATTGCACAGGAAGGAGGTGGATAAGAAAAAAGGTTGATGAAAGAATGCAAATCAAGAGGAGGAAGAGAAAGGAAGATTGAAAGAGTGCTTTGAAGAACTGATGAATGTGGAAGAAGGTAAGGCAGCAAGTTTTTACATGCATGGATACAGAGGATGGAAGGAAAAGGATACAAGTGCAGGAACCTATGGCAAGAAGGGAAGCAAAAAGGGTGATGATGAGGTTAAAGGTAGGAAAGGCACCTGGTGTTGATGAAATTATAGCTGAAATGTTGAAGTATGGAGGAGAAAGTGTGATCGAGTGGGTGCATTTGATATGTAATTTAGCATAGAAGCAAAAGGTTGTCCTTAAGGATAGGATGAAACCTATTATTGTTCCTTTATTCAAAGGAATAGGTGCTAAGGATGTATGTACAAGTTATAGGGGAATAAGTCCAGTATATCAGGAAAAGTGTATGTAAGAGTGTTAATTGATAAGAGTGATGGACGTGACTAAATGCAGAATAAGTGAGGAGTAAAGGGGTATTAAGAAGGGTTTGGGGTGTGAGGATCAGATTTTTGCTGTAGAATGACTTTGGAAAAGTCTCTAGTGAAAGGTAAGAAGTTGTATGCAGCTTTTATGGATCTGGAGAAAGCGTATGACAGAGTCGAGTGAAATGCTTTATGGGATGTGTTAAGGATATATGGGGATGGGGGGGGCAAATTTTGGATGGTGTGAAAGCCTTCTATAAATGAGCAAATGCATGTGTACAAGTGAATGGAGAGTTGAGCGAAAGTTCCTGTTTACATATGGGTGTGAGGCAGTGCTGTGTGATGTTTTCGTGGCTTTTTAACATATAAATGGATGGAATGGTAAGAAAGATAAAAGAAAAACTAGGAAAAGGGGATGCAAAGATGGAGTGTGATGTTAAGGTATGGTGGCTAGTGACAAGACTGTTTGCAGATGATATTGTGTTGTTTGCTGAGATAGAAAAGGAGTTGCAGAAGGTTGTAAAGTGTGTTTTATGATGTCTGAAAGCATTGGCAATGGAAGGAAAATGCATGTAAAAGTAAATTAATGGTGTTTAAAAGGAAACAGAGTGAAAATATAGATTTTGCAAAGCCCTGTAGAGTGAAAGAAAGTGTACTAAACTGTGCTATGAATATAGGAGAAAAAGACTGGAAGAGGTGACAGAATTTTAAGTATTTAGAAGCCGTCTTGGGTAAGTTTGGTGATATGGAAGGAGAGATGAGGGAGAGAGCAGCACAGGGTAGAAGAGCAACTGGGTCCCTTAATAGAATACTGAACAGTAGAAGTCTAAGTATGGAAGTGAAGAAAGGATTAAGGGATGTCATAGCCTCCCAACCCTGACCTATGCAGCAGAAACACAGACATGGGATGACTACAGTGGTTAAGAATCCAGGCTGTGGAAATGAGCTGTTTGAGAGGAATGTTGGGTATGAATAGATAGCATGAAGAAAGAAATGAGGGGGTGTATGAGAGATTTGTTATGGTACATAATGCAAAAGGAATGAATTGTGGATTGGTGAGTGGGTGAAATATGATACTTTGAGGTGGTTTGGGCATGTGGAAAATTGCAAGATGGGGAGGTTACATGGAGAGTGTATGACTATGATTAAAGGGGTTGGTGTGAGAGGAAGACCACCTGTTACGTGGAGAAATACAGTGGAAGAGTACTGGAGGGAGAGAAATGGTGGAAGAATATGTGGAATGTTGTATGTGGGGGGAGGCATGTAAGGACAGGGATAAGTGGAGACTTTTGCTAAAGCTCCCCCCTTGAGGGGAGTTCCCGGAAGGTAGGGGCGTCAGGAGTATAGATAGGTAGGTGACATCATACACCTCTGCTGCAGATCTATCTCCTAATGGAACCACCCACCCTCCTTGCACACACACACACACCTTACTCTCTTGATAAAAAGTCCTCACTGCTTGTAATAGCTTTTCTTCTGCATCATATATTCCTAACACCTTTCACAACATCCTTATCAACCCATCATATGCTTACTCCAGATCCATAAATGCTACTTACAAAGCATTCTGTTCCAATATATATTTCTCAACCACATTCGTTAAAGCAAACACCTGAACCACTCATCTTCTGCCACTCCTGAAACCACATAGTTCCCCCCAGTCTGATACTCTGTGTATGCCACCACTCTTCCATACAACGTACCAGGTACATTCAACAAACTTGTAACAGTAATTCAAACACTAACCTTTGTATCCTTTACCTTTATACAGTGGCATTATACATGCACTTTGCCAATTTTCAGGCACCTTACTACGATCCATACATACATTGAAAATGAAAATCCCAAGTAACCAGTCAACAACCCAATCACTCCCTTTCTCTAGAAATTCACCTGCCTTACCACATTTCTTCTCACAAAAGGCTTTCACTATCTTTTCTTTTTTCACCAAATATCATATTATGCAAGACATTTACCACCTATTTTCTTTTCATGAAACCACTTGCCATGACTCTTTCACATTAGATTTCTCCTGACCCTAGCACCCAACATCTGCCACCCCATCATCAAAAACATTCAACAATTCTTCAAAGTATTTTTTTCCATCTCCTTTCCACCACATTACTACCTGTGATCAGTTTTTCATTTGTCCCCTTCACCGGTGTTCCCATTTGTTCTGTTATGTTATTTTTCTTATACTGTTAACCCTTTCCCCCAACAAATATAAAACTGACTAAACATGTACTCTCCAATATGACAGCCTCCAGCCTCCTAATCCAATCTCAAACACCATTATGCCAGACTTACATCCATCTGAAACTTCACTCTCGAGACGTATTCCAGCTACTCTTTCCCATCTGTGCTAAGGATACACCTGTCACTCCAAAATTACAAACACCATTTTAACATATTACAAGATCCCTCATATGCCCATGATGCAGCTACCACAATGAAAACTTTGAACACTTACTGCTGAATAGTCCACCACACTCTCCACACTGAGACACACACACAAAAGATCTCCATGTTATGACCAGTGTTCCAGCCTGATGGGATAGGAAAATAAGGTATGAATGTATGTATGTATGTATGTATCTATATGTCTGTCTGTCTTGTCTATCTATCTATCTGTCTATCTATCTATCTATATATATATATATATATATATATATATTAGTGGATGTTGCCTTTCTTCGTCTGTTCCTGTCGCTACCTCACTAATGTGGGAAATGGTAGTCAAGTATGGAAAATATATATATATGTATGTAAGCATGTGTGTGTTTACATACTTTTTGGGAGTAATTCTGTCCAAGAAATCAGCTCAAGTGTTGTACTATATTTGTAGGATATAAACCAATATAATTTAGATGTGAGAACATCTTGTGTTGTCATGTGATCTCCAGGGCAGATCATATCAGAAGCTGAAATGTATGAATCTGACAAATAATCTGTACCGCAGTTATCTTTCCTATTTTGAGTTTTTTTTTTTTTTTTTTTTTTTTGAATAGGATGTCTTTTAGTGGGAATATGTTGTGAAGAAACAAAGATTACTTCATTTCACTTAGATGAATTATTGAAGGATGAAGTATGATGACAGAATTGCAATTAATTCTCAAGACATAGTTATGTGTTTCTAATATTTATAAGCATCAATGCGTATATGGATTTCCATAGTAACATTAAAATAGTTACTATTTTGGTAAATGTTAGTGGACAATAGGATATGAGTTAACGAGTCGCCTAAATAACACTATATCCTAATCCATCACATAGAATAATACCAGAGAATGTACTTAATGCTGTACTTAATGGATATCAAAATATTAATCAAATAATTGTTATCCAAACTTTTTTCAATGTTAAGAATTAGGGAAATTTCTCATGAAATTGCTTGTTATTTTTTCCCAAGAATACAGTTCAACCTGAGATACATCTTGACAACTAAGTACAATGCAGTGCGAGTAATTTTGGGTTCATGATAGTTTGTAAAAAAAATCAGGTACTATAATCTTTTGTAAGATTTTAATATTAATATTATTGCTCCTCTAGACTGAGTGGTACATACTGTATTACATAAAAGATTTAGTTCCTATGCAAGGTTTATACTAGCTGAAATTGTTACGTAGGTGCCACAACCAGTCTGTTTGATCTTTAGTTGTTACTGTCATTTAAATTTTTTGTATGTTTAGTATATTAGGCCACTGTACACGTGGAAAAAGAAAATATTGTTAGGGTGTCTTACATTGTACTGTTATACATTGATTTGTTATATAGTCAGGTAAACCATATATCTGATTTATAAAAGTGAGGTAACACAATCTTATGATTTAGCTGGTACAGGCATGTACTGTGACTGGTCTTATAGAAGTATGAAGTTTCTGTATTCATTTTAAAATAACTGTGTTGCATGACAAGCGATGTGGACACAGCTCTTGAATTGACTGATTTCATTTCTGTCTTGGTGATTAAGGCAAGTATTAGTTGAATTATATAATCACAAAATGAGTCTACCAAGCAATGCTTGGTTTTCATAAAACTGTTATATAATAATTCCTAGATACAGCTGAACATTTATCATCTTAACTGGCGTCAGATTTTTTTTAATATTAAGATTCTGAAATCATTTTATCTTTTATAATAAGTATTGGTCAACATTTATAAACTGAAATGTGAGCCTGCATGGGACAGTGCGAGTCTGGCGTGATACTGAAAATGCCCTTCAGGTCCCCTTAAGGCGTGGCCTTTGCTGAGCTGAGCGAAATAAACCAGTGTAGCATTCATTACTTTGTCTTATTTCTGTCCTTGGTTTTGATTTCAAGAAGGCAGTTTGGTCTAAAATATTTTATTTGCTGCATCTTGTTGTATGGAATTCCAGGGCTAATGTGTTACTTGGAAATATGCTGTAATGAAGCACATACTAAGTTATCAAGAAATAGATGCAGTGTGCAAAGTTCTGCTATGTCTGTAGAGTTTTACCATGGGTACCTGTTTATTGTTTCTTTATGAACCTGAGCATAAGCCAAATACTTCATATTTCATCTACCTTTTATGTCTGGATGGGGTTGTAATTATTTGCACTGTTTGGGGAGGTTGTTTTACACTTTTAGGACCCTTTTCCTTGACTTTAGCATAAAACTTTTTAAACTTTGCATCCTCTCATCATTCACAGTTTCATCACTTGGCTTATTTCTTAAATCTACTACTCTGATACTATAAAAATTCTTACATCATTTGTAACATGTCTCTTGCTTAGTTTCTTGTTATGGCCTGTAGATGCTTTCTGTCTTTCAAAGAACTGTTTACTACACAGTGAACATTTTTACTCTACAGTTCATACATAGTTGTTGAGTTCTGTCAGATAAACAAGTCACTTCGATTTCAGTGGATTTAAAGTTCATAGGTGCCAGAGGCACAAATGAGCCAACACTTCCCAACATTTTCTTATCTGTCCAAATGTTAAAATTTTGCACAAATTTGGCTTTCAGAAACTGCTGATTCTCATGATATTTTGTTTCAATAAATTTTGTACTAAGACCTTGAGTTGAACATGAATAAGGTTCCCACAGCATATATAACAATGTGTATGGTTAAAGGGTGAGTAATTGCATGCTTATCCCATTCATTCACTACTTTGATACTATAAAACATGTATTTTACTTAGTTTCGTGCTGTAATCTCTGGTTACTTTGTATTTGCATCTCTCAAAGAAGAGTTCGCTATCAAATATGTTTAAACACCTGAAGATTTTGTGAACAAGTCTCCTCTTTTTCTTCTCTTTTCCATGCTAGACAAATTTATGGACCCTAACCTATCACTGTAACTGTTTTTCTGTTTCAAGTATTTCAGGTACCATTTTTATTGCTATTCTTTGGACCTTCTTTATCAGGTCTTTATGCTGTTTTCAATATGGTGACCAAAACTGAGAAACCTGTCCCCAATGGGATCGTATATATGCTGTGAATAGCTTGATGAACATTTTCATAACCACATCTTTATGAACAATTTTAAAGTTTGCAAAAAGGCTGTTTACCTCTTAACTTCTTTTGACTTAATAATCTGGTGTCAGATTAAAGACAATATCAACCTATAAGGCCTTCCAACACTGATTCTTGCAACTTGTTTCCTGTTGAGGTATATTTATTGAGACCTTTCTTCAGTTTTTCAACCTTACACTTTGCATTTACCTGAACTGAATTTCACCAACCAAGTATCAGATCAATGTTTGAACTTGTCCTCTTCTAAGTCTTAATGTACTTTATGCAGTTCTCATCATCTTTGCTGTTCTCATGATCTTAGCATCACTTTCAAACATATGTAGGAAGAAGTCTACTCCTTTTCTCATGATCTTACTATCATTTTCAAACATATGTAGGAAGAAGTCTAGTCCTTCTGGTAAGTCATTACCACATATCACAAAGAGCAACAGTCCCAAGATCAAGCCTTGCTGCATCCTGCTGGTAACCTCAATCCATTTTGAGGTGGCTCCCTTGACACACTTCCATTACCTTCAACGAAAATTAGTTTTCTATCCGCTGAAAGAGTCCCACTCTTATACCTGCCTTAAAATCCAGCCTTACTTACCTTTTATGTGGTAGAATGTAAATACCTTCATACAATCCTGGAGCACATGATCACCCAACCATTTATCTTGTTTAAAACAGGTCACTATTAAGAGATTTGATATGCAAGATCTCTCCCTGAACCCTTACTGTCTCTCACTTAGGTAGTCTTTCCTTTAAAGGTAATTATCAATATGTTTTCAGGTTATTATCTATTCCAACATTTTATAGACAAAACTTGTCATACGACGGACCTTTATTTCAGGGCACTTGATATTTCTTAAAATAGGCTTAACATTTACTCTCCTCGACTTGCTAGGTATGACACCCTCTTCTGTCAGTTTCTTGAATAATATTTTAAGGGTTTCTGCACTTACTTTTAGAACATGTTGAGAGATTAAATCAGGACCATATTCTTTGGGTAACAGATTACTATATCGAAGAGTATCTGAAAAAGGAATTAGTTGGAAAGTATTTTCCTACTCCTTTGCCTTCCCGTAAAAAGTGAGTCATTAAAGTAAATGACCTTCATGCTGTAGCTAATAATCTTGCCTAAAATCCCTCATCATTCTAGATATCCAAGGTATTAGACAGAGACCTTTCTCTTATCTGTCTCATAGGATTATAATGGGTCATTTTCTATTAAGAATATAATACTGGCTTTATCATAGTGAGTCAACTGCTTCAAGGTAGGATGAAGTACAGTATGATAATTAAAACGTTTTCCTGAACCTTGCACAGGATTGTTGTTACTGAAGATTTGTTCAACCAAATATTGATGCTTCTTCTCTCATGTAGCTAGAAGACATTCCTCATGCTTGTCACTCTTGAGCCAGGTAGAAATCCCATTATTGCTACAAGCTCTTGCACAGACTAGTGGTTCAAGCAAAATAACGGAGAAAATGACTGATAATATATTCGTTTAGTACCTTTATGGAAATAACTGTATCACTCCATTCCAATGCAGGTTAAAAAGTTTTATTGTACCACAAACCCCAGGACACAAATATCAAATGACAATCAAAAAGTATTTACTTATCATCAAACAACAGTAATGTTCTTTGTTATGGAGAAAATCTATAATACTTTTTGGAGATATGGTATCATTAAGGTGTCACAAAATTGGCCTTTGAGGCAGACTGGGGAAGTTTATTCAACAGTTTCCTCAAGACAGAATATTAAAGGTGAAGGTTGGAAGTGACTTTTAAAGAGAATTCCTAAGGCAGCAGTGAAAGAATACCCTCTTTGCTGCTGCCATTAATTCTTAAACAGTGGCTGACATCAATTGATGCTCTCTTATGAAACAGCAGCAAATATCAGTTGATGTTCCAAATTATTCTATTTAAATTCACAATTTATGTAAAATTTCATCTGTTGTCCATAAATGTAATTAGCAACCTAACAAAACAGCTGGAAAATAATCATGCATCACAGTCACCTACAAATCATCAAAGCATACCCCTGAGATATAGGGGAAAGAATTCTACCTCCATATTCCCCGTGTCATAGACAGTGACTAAAGGGGGTGGGAGTGGGGAAGATGGAAATCCTCCCCTTCTTGTATTTCAATTTCTAAATGAGGAAACAGAATAAGGAGCAAGGCCGGGAGTGCTCATCCTCCTCGAACGCTCAGATTAGGGTGTATGAATGTGTGTGGATGTAACCAAGATGAGAGGAGATGATAGAGGCGTAGCATGTTTGAGGAAGGAAACCTGGATGCTCTGGCTCTGAAAGACATGAAGCTCAAGAGTAAAGGGGAAGAATGGTTCAGAAATGTCTGTTGGGTATGAGAGGGCCTGAGAAGTGAGTCAGTTGTTTCATGAAACAGCACGGATGGCTGATTTCAGTAAGAAACTGCAAATATTGGTGACTGACTTTGGAAGAGTGTGTGAAAGGAGAAAGTTAAGAGTATATGTGAATAAAAGCAAGGTTATTAGGTTCAGTAGAGTTGAGGGACAAGTTAGTTGGGATGTTACGTTTGAATGAAGAAAAACTGAAGTGAAGTGTTTTAGACATCTAGGAGTGGACTTGGCAGCAAGTGGAACCATGGAAGCAGAAGTGAGTCATAGAGTTAGGGAGATGGCAAAGGTTCTGGGAGTGAAGGAGAATGTGTGGAGAAAGAGACCATTATCTTGGGAAGCAAAAATGGTTTATGTTTGAAGAATTAGTAGTTCCTACCTTGCTGTCGCAGGAAACAGTGATCAAGTATAACAATAATAATAATAATAATAATAATAATAATAATAATAATAATAATAATAATAATATATATATACATATGTTGAGAGAGCAGAAGAGGGTGTGTTGAACTGGTTTGGACATATGGAACGTATGAGTGAGGAAAGGTTGACAAAGAA
>JAYMFT010151625.1:0-12608 GCA_038088735.1 Panulirus argus
AGGTATTGTATGTACGTATGTATTTATATATATATATATATATATATATATATATATATATATATATAGCGACATTATTGCCTTATAGAAAATACACGGGATTCCTGGGGGAGGAGAGTAAAGGTACCCTCCTCCCTAGAAACCCTTTCCACGGGGCTCTTGCAGTGCTCAGGAATCCAATCAAGCATACCGAATGGGACCAGAGGTGACGCTGTGTGTATCTTGGTGCGGGGTGAGTGAATGACAATTTTGAGATGTAGTAAGTGTCTTCAGTATGGAAGCTGCATCTTGGGTAGGAGGAGTCTTGCAACCTTTGAGTCATCTGCAAACATATTTAGGTTGGAGTTCAAATCTTCCTTCAAGTCATTGACATAGCTCAAGAGGAGTAATGACGCCAGAACAGAGAAATCTGCGGCACTCCAATATTGACCTTAGCCAATTTCGAGACAGCTTCTCTGACACGCGTCCATCATTCCCTTCCACCAAGATGATATGGCCATCGATTGAGTCTCTCCGTTATTCCTACCTAGTGATGTAGCTTCTTACTCAGCCTCCCATGCGGTACAGTTTCAAATGCATTGGGGTCGTCCATATATAAACAACACACCTAGCATCATGTTTTGTCCTATACTGAGCTCACTTTCTTCTGGAAATGGAAACCTAAGAGGTTCGTAATACGTAAACTCCCTTTCCCGAAACTGTTTTGTCTCTCTTAGGTAATTTCTCCTCCGCAGAAAGTATCCATTTGCCGTCTGATTATCTTTCCCAGTACCTTACAGACCTTACTCGGTCATCGAGGCAGGACTGTACCTCATCGCCTCTTCCCAGTCTCCTTTCTTACAGAGAGACATGACGCTTGTCCTTTTTCTTCTCCTTTGACACTACGCTTGTCCTTTTTCTTCTCCTTTGACACTTTGCCTCACTCCAGCGAAATCCTGAACAGTATTTCAAGAGGTTTATCAACTGTGTCTGCACACATGTAGAGCACATCTGGTTATTATCATTCGGATCATGAGCCACGTACGGGTCAAGGCCCTGAAGTACGCTTTTAATCAGTGTTTATTCCAGATATCTCAATGCATTTTATAACCTCATATCCATTTCATCTCACTGGTGTTGGGTGCTATAATGGCTTCCATTGTGAAAAGACTATTTTTTTTTCCTCTTTTTTTTTATGCACGCGTGCGCGCGCAATGACTAATTTCCAAAGAAAGACAAAGAGATCGACACAAACTGTTATCCCTTCCTACCGCACGTCATCCTTCCGGGGATGACGTACGTAAGAAAAAGAGTAATTGGTCGCTAATTATGTGAACTTGTGGGCGGTGAGTCAGAGGGGAGAAGAACCAGAGGCGGTCGGAATGTCGAAGGCACCGCCACCTGCCTCTGCTGCTGCTGCTGCTGCTTCTTCACCCGAAACCTAAGATACACATTATTGTTTTTCCAAGTCAAAAGCTTCAATTGTGGTCATACTTCCTCACCAAAGCCAGGCCAGGAAGGAACACGAGGAGGGGAAGAAGAAAGAAAGAAGTAGGAATAGCAAAAAAATTGGGTAACATGAAAATACTGAGTTTAAGTGAATGGTGTATGTAGAAATATCAAACCGAGTTACTTTCAGAGCAGCATATAATATGCTAGCTCGTTTATGTTGCAAGATTATGTGCTTATCTGACCATCATAGGAATCTGACTCTCATATAAACAACGAGGAGATACTATAATGTAAAAAAAAATGTAAAACATTTGTTCTGGACTTCTCATGAAATTAGAAAATTATGAAAGTCGTGAGACGTCTGCATATCTAGATTTCCCGGTGCAACATGCAAATGGTAACAAATACCACATTAATATTCGCACTTCTGAGACAAATTGATCCTAGCCCCAATATGTTCAATCAACACCTGAACCACAACTGATATTCGAGACCCTGCAACACTGACATAAGTAGCTCCCAACAGCAACCTCTTGACACAACACGCAAACCACGACAAACTCAGCTGAACCAGTATCTCTATAACACAATTACATACCAAGATTCTCAGGCCATCGTCCCTGACACCAGCCGATGCTTGTAACAAGCTCTTTCCACAACACGTGAACCACACCAAACACACAGCACGTGAACCACAACCAACACGCCAGAAGCAACGCCCCACTTGCAGCAGCTGATCCTAACAACACCCTCGTCACACACCAAGGAGTTGAAAAACACGGAGACGAATTGTCATTACATGGGTACCTTCCTGTTGGGTCTTTATGGCTGTCTCATCCTTTACACGATTAAAGGAAACATCATCTAAAAGGGCATATCCCTTCCGCCCACCCTACATGACCTTTGACACAAGGGGCGTCCGTCGATTCTTACATTACCTTATGTGGTCATGGTCTCTTGAGCCGTCAATGTCACCGTGCTAGGAGGCCGGAAAAACGAGCAAAGTCCGGAGGAGGGCAATGAGTCTGACTTTGCTTTGAGGAGGGGGATGGTGCTGGGGGGATGTGGGCGTCCTGGGGTATAACGTCCGCGGGGTTCACAGCGGTGTGTACTCCACCCACTGTAATAGGTTCCGGTGGGTTCCTGCCGCCGCCGGAAGACGCTGCCGCTTCCTCCCGACCCACAACATTTCTCGTCGTCATCTCAGGCATTGTCTTATCTCCCTCTTCAAATTTTCTCTCTTATGTCGTGATTTTGAGGGAGATTTTTTTTTCAGTATTAAAGAAAAACCATTTGGTTGCTTATGTTTAGTTAGTTTCGTTAATATTTTCTTGCAATTCCACTACACCTCCTCTAGCTCTTTCAATACTTTTATTCTCAAATTTCATGTATTCTTCTTTTCTTTTATACCATCTTCCCTTCAGTCATCTTCGTCCCGTTTCTTCTCTTCCTCACTTTTCCCACTACTTTTCTACATTCTTCGTTTCCTATTCTTAAACCTCCTCTTTTTCCCCACTCTTCCTTTACTATCGCCTTCCTTCGTCCTTTACTTTCTTCTCCTCCTATTCTTCCCACACCCACGTCCTTCTTTTTCTCTACCCTTAGTATTTCTTTAATTTACATGTAGCTTTAAGATACTTTTTTCCATTCGTGTATGTCCATAAAACGCTTACAGGCGGTCTAGAATATAGACATTTAACAGCCTGTAACCTTTGAAATTAAGCTTTCTTTTGCTTATGTATGTATAATCATGTTGTAATTTGTATTTGTAATAATGTATTCTTCCTTTTGTGTGTGTAATTGCCTATTTGTAATTACCTGTTTGTACTGTACGGGGAGAGAGTTCTACACTTGTGGAGCTCCATCTCTTTAACTCTCTCACACAGCTTTTAAGTTTCTGAATGATGTCCACATTCACAGTTTCATCATTTAGTTTAAGCTAAAAAAAGTACTTCTTTACTTCTTTTCAAACAAGTTTCTTGCTTGATTTCTTCCTAAAGTTTCTGGTTGTTGTATATTTACATCTTTCGAAGAAGTGTGTTCACTATTGACGTCATCAAGCAAACACTGAAAGATTGTCATCAGGTCACCCTTTCCAAGGTGGAAATTAAGGCCTCTGACCTTTCCCAAGTAACTCGGCTCTCTTAATTTTGGTACCACCTACTTGCCCGTCTCTTGACCTTCTCTATTAGTTCTTTGCGCTTCTTAAATTGCAGTGACCAAACTTGAGAAGTGATATCTATTTTTGGACTGTCGAAAGATAAGAACAGCATGCCGAATGTTTCCTTACCTATATAATACTTCGACTGCTATTCTTATTCTTGCCAGGAGACACTCTGTCGTCGTCTTTTTTTTCTCTTAACGTGGGACATTAGCGACAGGTTAGGGACGATGTCGACTCCGGGTTCCTTTCACACTCAGGTACCTGCTAGATACTATTCATATTTAAACCTTCTTTAACTGTGTTCCACCCCCATTGTTTTGTGTTTACTCGTGTTAGATTTCGTCAAGGATGTTATCATACCAACTTTGAAGCTTGTCTAGGTTCTCCTGTGAGTTGAAGCAATGATTCTCGCTTTTTACCTCCATAACTTTAGCATCACTTTCAAGCATATTCACTGTTCGCTGTTGATGTTATCAAACTGGCTTAAAAACATAAGTGGTCAAGTCCTCCCTTAATCTTCACGCTTCCATGGTGGACACATTCTCTTACAACTGAAAAGATTTTTTTTTCCCCCATGGCTCATTCATCTGTTGCTAACAATGACCCGCTTACGCGGGGAAAAAAAAAACGAACACGCATGATATTATTTTTATATATATTGCTTATTGTACCATTACCTTCCCATCTCAGAACTTTCTACGGAGCTCCCGTTGAAGTTAGTTTATGAATTTCTCTGCGTATATGGAAAATGGAGATTCAGCCGTAAGACAAGGAAAAATAGAAGCATTCAAATTAACCCATCAAACGCATGCACCCACAGCTCGAAAAGATTTCTTCGGTTCGCTTCTGACCTCCCTCCGCCCTCACATTCTTTTTTCTTTTATAGCTTCCTCATTATCTACTTGAACGACACGTTGCTTTTAACTTTGAAATGATAGGTTTATGCCAATAGTAAATGACGACGGTAAAGTCATGATACGTGACGCTAAACTAGATAACCAGCATCAAGAAAACACTTCAGTAAGGTAATCATGCAATAACATTTCATGGCTACATTTCTAGCACTGATGATATTCTCAGCAAGTCAAGACATTGGACTATGTTGATAATCCATACATCTGTGGATAAAAGGAAATAGGAGAAAAACCATGCAACGGAAGAGGTAGATGTGCTGGGATGGTAAGCTGGTGGGGAAGGGATGTCGAGTTGAGTCACCAGGAGGGGAGGAAGGTTAGGCGATGGTGCGGGGACGCGATGCCACGGGTTTAAGAGGTGTTCTTGGCTCAGGGGCTTAGAAAGGTTGGCTCGGTCTGTCGATACTTGTAAGTTTTTGGTGATGTGTGTGAGAGGATAAGGTGACCATCGTAAAGTGTATGCACGGGAAGGACATCCAAAACGCGCCTTAAAGAATCGCAGAAGGACGATCCATGGGTATTACTGACGACTGTAATTTCACGTTGGACCCACATCAAAGTGTGTAGATAAGCCATTCTTGATTATTGCATATAAATTATATCCCTGGAGTCTCTTTGACGCATTCAATATAAACAAATTGACTTGTCCGGTACAGTAAGGATGAGTGTCTAGTCCCGCGTTTATTACATAAACGTGAACATTTCTCCATGACTCTCCTCGGACTCGAAGATAAATTATCACTTTCATGGCTCATGTACCACACTGACCACACCTCGAATTAAATTACCTTAGGAAGTCTTCATCATTGGCAACAACCACACGACAAATTCTCTGTTTTCTGTCTCGAGCTCTTTCACAAATCAGAGACTTCATATGCCTTTATGAGATAATTTTTCCTTTTCTTGTACAAAATGGAAAACTCTGGTAAACATCCGTAGGGTTAGCTGGGTAATAAATCCCAGGACGCACCTCAGGTGAGTCATGGATCTTCCGGTTCAGGTTGGGTGAGCCACGGGTCTGCGAGTCCATGTGCTCCATCGTTCCTCACGCACACGTCAGACGAGTCACAAAATTCCATTTGACCCTCGGATGAACGAGAATTTCCCAGGTGCATGCCGGATTTAGCAGCACTCCCCTAAAAACAGGTAAGACAAATGCTCATATCAAATGAGGTACGGCTCTCTCAGTTCTTCTTGGATCGGTGCATTTACATGACCACTACCTGCATGTCAGGTAAGCCACTGTTCATTTGGTGTTATCTGTAATTCAGTGATGGCATGTTAAGAGAAACATGGTCCGGAAGCACATCAGATGAATCTTTGGTGCACTGCATATATGTCAGATGAACCTAGGTCCTCTGATGAATATTGAGCTGGTATTAAGTCATCAAGAGAATGTCATCAAAGTCATGCGTGAGGTTAGCCATGAGTTTCCCGATCTATCAACAAAAGGCCGTGTCGCAAGTAACTTTCCTCGGCTCACTCCACATTTTTAACAGTGTGTGAAGGACGACCCAGGGGAAGGGCAACGGTGAAGTGGATGGGGGTGACCGTAACGTGAGGCAGATGCTCAACGACTCACTGGAATATCTAAACCTCGTTGGAGAACGAAAGGGAAAAAAGTTAGTAAAAGGCACAAGGGCAGGTTGTTACTTCCAGGCTGCTAGGGGAAGGGAGACACTTTTTGTGGAAACTCATTCATGAAAAGCTATACGTGGATATGAAACAAGAGAACTCTGTGTAAATTTTAAGATTCTTATTTTTTTTTGGGTAGTGAAATTATATATAATGTTTTATGGCTTGGTTCAGTAGAATATCCGGAGTGGCAGGTTCCGCGTTAGTAGTTCACCCGACCATTCTCAAGAAAGGACGACCTCGCCCTCAATTCGCTTGCTATAATTACAACCTTTAATGACGATATTTTGGTCCCTTGACACAGGGGGTGCCATCATGGATACGTTTTTCAAGACATCTAAACTTGTCCCCAAAGAACGAAAGCAAGAGTGCACACACACACACACACACACAGCCCTATTCCTGGTCATAATCTGTGCTTTTTGGAGAGCGAGGTCAATAACAATGGATAGTTCCGCATCGTTTAAATGCACCTGCTTTATCGTAAGTTATCGGTCACCGCTAACAAGAATATGGAACACACAACCTATCTTTCTTCCTCTCTCTCTATCTCTCTCTCTCTCTCTCTCCTCTCAGTTTGGAAGACAACCTATTTTCTCTCTCTCTCTCTCTCTCTCTCTCTCTCTCTCTGAATCACAAACAAAAGCTAAACGACCGAGAGACTATTGGCTTCTCCCCTTCCCCCCTTCTGATATACGGCTCTCTCGCAGTGTCGTCTGGTTCCGCTGTATGAGAAAATGTTGGGCGTTGCTGTCTAAAGAACCGCAAATGCTCCCCGCACGAGGCCGCCATGTGAACACCACCACGCGAAGATCCTGTCCGGAGGCGACCCGCTGTAAAAAAAAAAAAATAACTTGGGGAGAGTCGGAGAGGGGGAGGTGCAACGGCTTGAGGGAGCGCCAGGAGACTGATCATGGAAAGTGGTTTTCCATCGATTTGTCCTCCAGTTTTGCACTCCGGGATAACGTATTGACAACAAGAAATACGTCTTGTTAATTTCCTGTGGCACGAGATGAATCCGAAAATATTTCAGCCATGAATGAAACCGGAGTTTTCTCAAGTTTCGAGATTCCGATAATATATACCGCAAAACTCTCATGCTCTCTGATCGTCATCACGGATCGGCTGAGAGAGAGGGACGAACTTCGTCCTAACGAATCAGCTGGAAGGACCCAGGGTGTGCAAACTCTCCTGATGGATTCAACTCAGCATATGAAAATGTATTCTGTATATCACCACATGGGGTAACGTTTGGTCTAAGGCCAGTGATTTGAGAATCATACACGCCCAGGACCCCTGCATCTTTGAGGCTGCACTCCACGCAGGAGCAGAGTAAGGATGCGCTTATTTAAAGCAAGAGAAGATTCTTGACGACACTGTACTTTTATACGTCCATTGATACGATACAGTCTCACCGATGGTGACCCCACCCGCGATGTAACTACAGTGTACATAAAAAAAAAAAACATTTTCCGCCCCCCATATATTTTCAAAGGCGATACGCGGCTGAGGTTTATTGTGGGCACAAGCATATGACGCTCTCAGGGAAACATCAACGTGTATCTGGTCGTTAAAACTAGTGTTTCTAACTTTGTGATTACCAGCAACTCTCCACAGTGTGCTTTGGGCTATCTTGAGGGAAGAATACTCTGTACTCTTCCTGGTTGCCACTGCATGTATGGAATTTCGCTTCTGGACGCTGTATTTCTTTCACGTGTGCTTCAGAATGGTTGGCTCTTACCTTTGTAATGAGAGAAAGCACGATTTCTCTCCTGGAGGCAAGAAAATGTGGGAACACGAGAGATTTCGTAGCATACTAGGCACTCAGAACGCACAACCAGGCGGTCACTCCCTGCAACACCTCATTAGTCCCTCGCCTCATTCAGGAGATCAAGACCATTTGGACGCAGAATATGGTCCTAGAATACTTCAGGAACCTTGCTAGTTCCATGATCAGAGGTCTGTAGATGGTTATCAAGGCCATTGCGATGACAAAGTACTAAAATGTAATTGTGACGTTACCTTTGAAAATGTATGGGAAGGCGGATAAGTTTTTTTCGTGGATACTGTACTTGCCATTATGTGTTAAGTACTTCGAGTACTTCTGTTCTGGAATAGGTTTTCCCTGCACTCAAATGTTTTATTGTAATGTACTTCACGTTATGGTGTTCTGTGTTGTGCTGTGGTGTATATCGATGGACTGTGTTTTGCTGTGCTGTATTGTGACCGAGCTGTGTCGTTTTTATAGTGACCGATATGGCAATGGCAAATAACATACCACAACCAAGGCCATCGCGGGTGAAAGAAAAAGAGTAAGGGACAGAAGGTAGAGATTAGTTACGGCTTCGCAAGTGTGTGTAGACCTTGCTCTTAAAGGAAAAAAAATGATCATATAAGAAGAGGAAAAGACAAAACAAGGAATAGAATTCCACAGTTTAGCTGTTCGAGAAAAGGAGTCATTATAACGGCCAATCCTCGAGTGGCCGGTTTCCACTCAGAAGCTGTGGGAAACAGCAGCCAAACACGTGTACACACTGGTCCAAGCCTTGGAGGTGGGGACACATTGAGAAAACTCAGTAGAACAATGGCCAGAATGATACCTGTTGAATAGACGGAGAACGGCAACATCGCGGCATATGGAAGGGGAAGGTCGAAGGGAGGTGGTACCAGGAAAATTGATGAGACTCTTTATTGCGTCGTAAGTTTTAAGGTGTCGTAAGGGCCTCAAAAGTCTCTGTGTGTACCATACCTGCAGGGAACACATCAGGCACATGACCTTACCTACAACTAGGAGGGAGCTTCTTGATAACTCCTGTTGGTCACGACTCTACGGCTGATGGTCCGAGATTGCCACAAGATAATGGTTAATGATGCCTTAAATGGTATACATTGGGATCAGAATGATCCTTGTAGATTTTCCAAGCCGATATTCCAAATCATTTAACGTTGGTATGTATGTAATATTTTCTTTATCCTCTTCTCAGTCTGTTATTGAGCGTTGAGATGCTCACATTTACTCTCCCAGTTTTCTCTCTCATGTTGTAAGTGTTTGTTTGTCGCGTGCTGGTCATTCTAACCCCACCTCCATAAAAGTAAGTTTGACTTTTACCCTTGCCATTGCTTGGACTAAATTAAGTGGAGTATTACATATGCTGCTAAGATATTGAGAAATTGCTTAGTTTAATCTAAATATAATTCAGTTTTTCCTGTTGATTTTTCAGTCAAACATTGCTGTACAATGTAAATTAATAGATTGTTTCCAGATACAAATTCAACTCTTTACGCTCCATTTTGACATTTCTTAACATATGAGATACTCTGACGTAAAACAAAAATTTTGAATTGTTTCTTGTGGAATAAAATCACATCATCTTACATTCATTACACGTGGGACATTTTGACCCCACCCCACCAATTGTGATGCAAACATTATTCGTTGGCATTTGAGGCTTCATTATGAGTAGTTATTGCCCAGACAGTCACCTGGTGACTGCCTGTCAGCCTTCCCCACCTGCCTGTCCACGTATCCTATTTTACCCCAGGCTCCTCTGCTTGCCCATCCTGGGCCCCTGTTTGTCCGTTTTCTCTGCATACCTCTAAACCGGTTTGATTATTCTGACTTCCTCCTTGCCTGACTGCCGTACCAGCCATCAACGCCTGAAAGCCTTGACCCACCTCGCTTCTCATCTAGCCTGCCTTACTGCAGTTCCCTGATTAGTTCCCATCCACCTGTCGCACACTCTCAAGCCCCATCCTGCAAACCGCTTTTAGCAGTCACTTCTTCGTCAAACCCCCATTTAGCAAGCTCCAAACCATCGGCTCTTCATTCTGCAGAACTTTCCAGTGAATCCCCACCCCAACATTTCTTTATTCACTGACACCATCGTTTACATCATCTCGTAACAGCTCTTATTAAACAATAATGTTCTAAACAGTTTTGCGTCCCCCGCCATCCCTCCAACACAGCACCACACTAACTATCCCCTAATCTACATACCAGCCCTTAATGCACCAACTCCCTCTCTGCTAAACTGCAAGAACACCTCCAACAGATATAAACTGCTATGTGTAACTATGATACAACAAAAGAGTACGACACATTTTCCAGTGCTTTCAAAGTACGAGAGAATAGTCTCTTCCTAGTTGTCACCTTATAACTCTGCATCCAAGTGATCACACGACAGAGGAACCATTTCAGAAGTGAAAACATTCGGTAGAGCAAATCTCTAGTCCATAAGTCTAACAGCACAGCTCCCCTACAGTAGGTGTGAGCAAATGAGACCGTACAGCCACCAGAGTTTTGAGCTTGTAGCTCAGCAAAATGTTTTTTACATACGAGAAAGCAAATCTCTAACTGCTGGAAGAGCAGGCTCTACACGCAGGGTACGTTTCATTGTTATGATCTTGTTACAGAGCAAACCCTTTATTCTTGTGATTGAATGACAGAATAAACTACCAGTTCTTAGGAACGTATACCACAAGAAGTTTTCCTGCCATAGAGCTAATGGCTTAGTTAATCTTCCGCTCTTGGGAATGTATGACACTCCCACATAGCTGACTTTCTATGAAGTTATCTAAGCCAAGAGCAGTGTGGCATCATCTCTGCCTCAAAAAAATTTTCCATAATGTAACGAAAGTTGTAGTTATACACAAGGCGAAAGCGCTTTTCCTTTTTACGCTGCACCATGAGGCATCATGACGCACTGGCTTTATGAAGTGTGATGTAGTTAATCATCGTTAGTTCTTCATGTTCAGCACCGTGCCATGAATCAGAAGCATCATTTGTATCTAGCTTTCTGCCAAGTAACGTAAAACAGAAGCGCTGGTGCTTTCAAACCAGTAGCGCTAAGCCTTGTTATGGCATGGCAGGGTGACTAGGCATGGAATACTCTTCTGTGTTTGTGTTATCTGCTAAGATATGGACCTGGGATGCCGTTTCTTCTTAGGATTTCGTGGTGTGATGCAAGACGGGGCCGCAGTTATTTCCTACTAGTCTGTGATGTATCTTATCGCGAGCACCATTTCTTCTGTGGGTGTTCGGTGGTGTGATACAAGGCACGAGTCCTGCTCCTTGCCATTGTTCTCTTGTGTGTTGGTGACCCACATGTTCTCCGCCTGGCTGGCGTGTTCACCGAGCTCGAACTGTTACACGTGATGGACAGGCTCCGGGTTTGAACAAGGAGGAGTTATTGCTGTTTTTTAATCATTACTAATTGCGCAGTAAGATAGACAGATCCTAATCGTTTTCACTTTCTCGTAATAGATTTCTGCATTCATTTCTTATCGTTGGTCATTTCAATAGCACAGTAAGTAGCAATCCTCAGAACTCCAGCTAATGTACAAGAGAGCGTTAAAGTTATAATATTGTTATCAATTGATTTCTGCTTTTAATTAGTTACATGATTAACAAATTGTATTGTGTTTAGTCCAACATTACTTTCTGTGACTTAAACGCAGACAAAAGGAATTGGTTGGCAGAACACAAGATGACCTGTTGTTTTAATCTTATTTGTTTCGTAATCGTGGATGGGTTCGAACACACGTTACTGAGCTGGTTGAGTGAGTGTGCAACGCGTGGAACCAGAGATAGTCAGAAAGCATGTTCACCCAGCAGACACCTTCTATGGAAGGCCGCTGGAGTCTCCGCGTCCGCCATATCTACCAAAAACATTTTTGACTTTTTCCGTATTCTTCTCTTGCTTTTCGCTTATGCCTTTTGATCACACGTCACGACAGATGGAAGGAATCTGGAAAGCTTCTTAGTCATGACGTTCCCCATGTACCTTTGTTGTCGAATGATAAATCTGAGTAGAACCCAATAAAAGAGATGATATGAGTCAGGAAACTGGAGGACACCCACATTTCACACGGTGAGTTGAACAGTCAACGAGCTGTTAAAACACGGCTGTCCACCGTGTCCAATCCAGTTCTGCCCATTGTATCATCCTTGCTTAGACTCCGTTAATTGGCTCATGGTCGTCTTTTTGGCTTCTTGAACATTCCTCACTCTCGCCGCCCCCTACATTTCCTCGGATTTCATTTTCATATTTCATGTCTTTTTTCTTCTTTCTCCTTTCACTTTCCTTCGTCAACATCTGCTTCATTTTATACTCGGATGTTTGATTTACCTTTCCAGCGATTTTCTTTTTCTCATTGCTCATAATCCTATCTTTTTTTTTAACTGCTTTCTTCTTTTCCATTGAATTCATTTTCTCTTCCACATTCTGAGCCACCTTCGTCCGTCTCATTTTCGGCATATTTTTTCCAACTCCTGTTCACATTTATTTTCTTCGTATGTACTTTTTTTTTTTTTCTTAATCTGGGGATTATATTTACTTTTTTCACTTACGGTGTCACTTTCTTTTTAATTCATGTTTCCCTGTCCGTAAGCCTCATCATATATATATATATATATATATATATATATATATATATATATATATATATATATATATATATATATG
>JAYMFT010151636.1:0-12608 GCA_038088735.1 Panulirus argus
ACACACACACACAGAGCCTAGCATAAGTTAGTTACCCAGTTTATTAACCAACTTCTGGGAGGGATGAACATCTTAGTTGACCATTGATCAACTGCTGTACTCGACCCCAGGTGGCCCATGAATTTGTCAAGGACAGCAAAACTAACTGCTACATCATGGAGGTATATGTAATGCATATCTCGTAGCACTTTTACCTTTAACTGTTGACAGCCCTTCATACAAAGTGTCTCCTCAGTAGTACCTTCAATATTTAATGTGAATGTTTATTCTGTCTTTGGCAGCTTTCTGTGTTCAGCTCAAGAACATATGAGTTTTCAAGCTTTCCTGAATGACAAGCTGCCAAAAGGACAAAATATAATAATTGTAGCAGTATGAAGACCCTTGCAACAACTACTTTCAACAGTTATAATCAAATATGAACAAGAGATGGAAAATCAAAAACAAATATTGTAATTTTTTAGAGCAGCAGCAGCAGTAGAAGCATATGAAGAACATCAACAGCAGTAAGAGTATTTAGCATCAGTAACAACAGGGTAGGAACAGCATTGATAACAACAGTGAAGTGACACTAGCATAAAAATGGAACAATAACATATAAGAATGAAGTCAGAAGAATCTGAGGATAAGATTTCCCTTTAAGAAGAAGGACCATAGTTCATATTTAGTACAAATAAAGTTTCTATATTGATCATTTGGTACATTAAATTATGACAAAGACTGTAGATAATAATCAGTAAAATCATGCTTTTCACACTTTTTTCTAGTTCATTTATTTTCTCGATTCATCTCAATGTATAATCTTCAGCAATCACAACCATTTCTAAGTTAATTATTTGTCAGAAGTTATGGTACGAACACTAGACTGGCGTATCATATATGGAAAGTCTGAAATGTAAATAAGAATTTCTGTCTCTAAAAGATATTTCTAGGATAATGTATTTGTAAAGAAAAAAAATAGTAATTGGTGTTAGTTAATCTTATAAATACAAGTCAGTTATTCTCAGCCATGTTTGATAGCAGACTTGCAGTGTAAGAAAGCAAGCTATTGACTGGAATGTGCATGGAGAGAAACCATTGAAAGTAGAGGTGAAAATGTAAAATGAATTGAGAGGAAGTTGAATGGCACTGGATTGTTTTGCAAGTAATGATAGGTTGGAGAGTGCAATGTTTCACTGTAGGTGAGAGAGATGAATTGGAGAGGACCTGACCTTATATAATTTTAGATCAGAGGCCACAGTATGTTTCACCACATACAGGTTAGGTGCAGTTCAACTCAATGCAGTTGACCCAGAGTTACCTGGAGGAGGATGGGTTGTGACTGGTGCTTCATTCACTGATCATGTGCAGATCCCACTCATCACACTAGTTGGTATCATGCATTCTACCTCAAGTGTACTCTCACTAAACATATGAAACTTTCATGGGCAGTAGAAGTGCTCTGCAATATTGTTATTCTACAAGATTGTACAATGAAGAACAAAACAAAACATTAGTGCAAAATTCTGTCATGAAAGGACATAGGTTTACACAAAGCCAGAAAATCTTCATCCGGAATTATAGACTTGGAAGACACATGAAAGTTCATGCAGGTGAGAAACAATTTGAATGTTCAGTGTGCAAAAAAGACCTTCTCTGAGAGTAGTAACTTGGTGCAGCACATGGCGATTCATATTGGTGAAAAGAAGCCATATGAATGTACACATTGTCAAAAGATCTTCTCCAGGGGTAGTAATTTAGTGCAGCACATGATTATACATACAGGAGAGAAACCATATGAGTGTTCACATTGCCTGAAGACCTTTTCCCAGAGGAGTAATTTAGTGCAACACATGACTGTTCATACAAGAGAGAAGCCATATGAATGTTCATATTGTGAAAAGACTTACTCTGTGAAGAGTAGTTTAGCACACCATTTGAATATTCATACAGGAGAGAAACTGTATAAATGTTCACATTGCCAAAAGAATTTCTGCAAGAAGAGTAATTTAGTGCAGCATATGACTATTCATACAAGACAGAACCAATATGAATGTCCACATTGCCCAAAGATTTTTTCCTGGAAGAGCAGCTTAGTGCAGCACATGAGTGTTCATACAGGGGAAAAGCAATATGAATGTTCACATTGCCAAAAGATCTTCTTCCGTAAATGTGATTTAGTGCAGCATATGACTGTTCATACAGGAGAGAAGCGATATAAATGCTCACATTGCCAAAAAACCTTCTCCTGGAAGAATACCTTAGTGGAGCACATTAATGTTCATACAGGACAAAAACCATATGGATGTTCAGATTGCCAAAAGACCTTCTCCAAGAGGAGTGCTTTAGTGCGGCACATGATCGTCCATACAGGAGAGAAACCACATGAATGTTCACACTGCCTAAAGACATTCAGCCGAAAGGCTGATCTGATATTCCATATGAAAGATCATACGGGAGAAAAGCCATATGAATGTTCACATTGCCAAAAGACCTTTCCTAAGAAGAGTGCTTTAATTCAGCACGTATCTGTTCATACAGGAGAAAAACCACATGAATGTTCACATTGTCAAAAGACCTTCTCCAGAAAGAGTTCTTTAATGCAGCACATGACTGTTCATACAAGAGAAAAGCCATATGAATGTTCGCATTGCCAAAAGACTTTCTCCCTGAGGGGTAATTTAGCTAAACACATGACTGTTCATGCAAGAGAGAAGCCATATGAATGTTCACTTTGCCAAAAGACTTTCTCCCAGAAGTATGAGTTAGTACGGCACATGACTGATCATACAGGAGAGAAGCTATTTGAGTGCTCTCATTGCCAAAAAACCTTTCTCCGCAAGGGCAATTTAGTGCAGCACATGATTGTTCATAGAGGGGAGAAACCATACGAGTGTTTGCATTGCCAAAAGACCTTCTTGCGGAAGGGGAATTTAGACAGCCACATGATTGTTCATACTGGAGGAAAACTATATGAGTGTTCACATTGCCAAAAGACCTTCTCCCGGAAGGGGAATTTAGATAGCCACATGACCATTCATACAGGATAAATGCCATATGAACGTTCACAATGCCAAAATACTTTCTTAATGCAGTACATGATGGTTCATACAGGGAAGAAGTCATTTGATTGTTCACATTGTCAAAGGATACCTCTGGAGTTGTTTATTATGTAGCCAGTGAATTATTACAAACAAGAGAAGTGTGTCCATTCTGGTCAAGGCTTTCACTACAAAGCTGATCAGATATGCTATGCTTCCTGTTTTGGTAATGGTCATTGTGATAAGATGATGTCTGATTGTAGAGAAGTCTGTTAGACCTGAGGGAGTGAAACAGGAGGTTAGTAATGGTACACAGTCTGTTAGTCCAGAGTTGACCAAAATTATCTTTGATTCATTGGCAGAGCTAAGATGTTTATATTAACATTGGTAAGGAATAGTCTGAGCATTGTAAGTTCATTGGTGACAGGGATGAAAACCTTTCCTGCACTAGTAAGGATATGGCGATCAAAAAACTTTTGGTTAATTCAGGGCATCATGAAATACAACAAACGATGAACTTTAAGGACTCACTGTAAAAATATGTTTGGATGAAATGTTTTTTAAATTAATTCTATTTTCATTTTGTGTGCTGATTCATTTTGGAAGACAAGTCTTGTGTCTAGAGTTATTGTAATGATTAAATAATTATGAGTTCATTTACTACTGTCTTGAATAATTATTAGTGTAATGCATTGGTTGAAAGAGCCAGATATATTTTTGACAACAAAGATGAGGTAAAACCCATTATTAATGCAAATATATTGTTATTTTGGAGAAAGAATGTCACTTTTGCTACACATTTACATTGTTTAGTTCTTAGAATTTGCTTTTGAATGACTTATATTTCAAGTATGTATTAGGTCATTCCATCAGCATAAGTGTATTATGTGTTGGGTTTTGTGTTCATCACTTTTGTGGAGGAGTGTGAAAGAATGTAAGGAAGTAAATTCCATGCTGATTTGGGTGAAGATGAAAGTGTATTGCGAGTTTTCTTTAATTATGTACTTGCCCATGAAAAGAAACATCATAAGATGCAAGTGTTATAGGAGCAACTGAGTGAGTGTGTCAGCAGTTTTGATGAAAGAGACCAGATATTAGTTATAGGTGATTTAAATGTGTAGATATGTAACATGGCAGAAGGTTTAGTTGGAGGGCATAGGATTTTTGAGAACATGAATGGAAATGTTGAACAGCTTGTAGGGTTAAGCTGAAAAAGGGATGATGATTGGGAATACCTGGTTTGAAAAGAAGGACATACTTAAGTATATATATGTGAGTATGAATGATCATCAGGAGGCATTACTGGTTCACGTATTACTTGATAAGTGTGCTAAAGATACACTCTTGGATGTGAATGTGCTGAGAGAAACCGTTGGTGGGATGTCTCATCATTACCTTGTGGAGGCAAGGGTGAAAATTTGTAGAGGTTTCCAAAATAGAAGAAACAATATGTGTAAAGGTAAGTTGGCTTGAAAAAGAGACATATATGAAGAAATATCAGGAGGGATTACTTGTAGAATGGCAATAGGAAAGAGTAAATGAAGCTTGAGGAGTGGGTGATGAATAGGAGGTATTTAGTGAAATATTGGTATGTGCTAGAGGAACATTTGGCATACTTAAGGTGGGAGATTGACAAGTGAGAAAAGGTAGGAAGTGATGGGATAACAAAGTAAAGGTGCCAGTGAAAGAGAAAAGAGGTATATTGGTGATATTTATGAGAAAGGAATGCAAATGATTGGAAGATGTATAAGAAAAAGCAGCAGGAGGTCAAGAGAAGGGTGCACAAGTTGAAAAAGAGGACAAATGAGAGTTGGGATCAGTAAGTATCAGTAAACTCCAAGGAGAATAAGATGTTAAGAAGGTTTATAGTTTGAGAAAAACATGTGAACAAATGGGAACTACAAAGAAGGGGGCAAATAGGGAATTGGTAATTGATAGTGATACGATGAGGAGATGGTGTGAGTATTTTGAAAGTTTTATTGAATGTAGGGTGCATGGGTTAGGAAGTCATGGAAAGTGGTTTGATGAAGAGAGAAGGGGTGGTAAAGTCTTTGCATAGAATGAAATATGGCAAGACAGCTGGAGTGGATGGTACTGCAGTTGAATTTCTTAAGAAAAGGGGTGACTGTGTTTTTGATTGGTTAGTCGGGATTTTCAGAATATGTGTGGATGGATCATGGTGAGGTCCCTTAGGATTGGTGGAATACATTTTTAGTGCCACTGTATAAAGGTACGAGGGACTAAGGTGAGTGGTCAAAATACTAAGATATAAGTTTGTTCAGTGGACCTGGTAAGTTGTGATCGAGTGGGTGAAGGCGTGTAATGAGCATCAGATTGGGGAGGAATAGTGCAGTTTCAGTAGTAGAGGACATATGGATCAGGTAATTTGCTTTAAAGAATATGTAAGAGGAATACTTAAAAAAGATTTATATGTGGCACTTATTGAGCTGTAGAAAGAATAAGATAGCATTGATAGAGATGCCTTGTGGAAGGTCTTACGAATATATGGTGTGGAAGGAAAGCTGTTAGAAGCAGTGAGAAGTTTTTATTAAGGGTGTAAGGCACATGTATGAATAGGAAGTCAAGAGAGTGAGTAGTTGCAGGAGAAGGTTGGTGTGCAGCAGGTGTGCATGATGCCAACACTGCCCTTTAGTTTGCTTATGGGTGGGATGGTGAGGTAAATGCAATAGTCTTGGAGAGAGGGGCAAGTATGCAAACTGTAGGGGGTGATTGGGCCTGAGAAATGGGTTGTTTGTTGTTTGCTGATGACACAGCACTGTTGGCAAATTCGAATGAGAAACTGCAGAAGATGGTGACTGAGTTTGGAAGAATGTGGGAAAGGAGAAAGTTAAGACTGATGAATGTGAACAAAAGCAAGGTTATTATGTTTAGCAAGGTAGAAGGACAAGTTAGTTGAGGTGTGAGTGAAAATGGAGAACATATGGAGCAAGTGAAGTGTTTTAGATACCTTGGAGTGAACATGGCAGCAAATGGAATCGTGGAAGAAGAAGAATTGAGTCATAAGGTGGATTAGGGGGCAAAAGTTGGGAGCATTAAGGAATGTGGAAAGAGAGGATGTTATCTAGGAGGGAAAAAATGGGTATGTTTGAAGGAATAGTAGTCCCAATGCTGTTGTATGGATGCAAGTCATGGGCAGTAGATGTAGATGTGTTGGAAATGAAAAGTTTGAGGACAATATGTGGTGTGATATGGTTTGATTGAGTAATTAATGAAAAGGTAAGAGAGGTATAGTATTAAGAAGTGTATGACTAAGAGAGCTGAAGTGACTGTACTGAAATGATTTGGACATAGTAAGAGTGAGGATAGGTTGACAAATAGGATATATCTATCAGAAGTAGAAGGGAAGAGAAGAGGGAGACCAAATTAGAGATGGAAGGATGGAGTGAAAAAGATTTTGAGTGACTGGGGCCTGAACATGCAGGATAGAGTGAATTGGAATGTTTGAGTACACAGGGGTCAACATGCTATCAAGTGGCCAAAGGAATGGAAAGGTCTGTGGGACCTAGTTGTGGATAAATGGATGTATTTTGGTGCATTGCACATGACAGCAAATAGATATGAGTGAATGTGGCCTTTCTTTGTCTATTGCTGGCACTACCTTAGTAAAGCAGAAAATGGTAAACAAGGATAAAAAAGAATGTAAGTGTATTATGAGAAGAGAGAAGAGAGAGGTGAGAAGATGAAAAGAGAGTGGCGAGAGTAAATGAGCTTGGAAGAGAGACATGCGGGAAGAAATACCAGGAGAGACTGATAGTAGAATGGCAGCAGGTGAGAGTAAATGAAACAAGGGGAGTGTGTGAGAAATAGGAGGTATTTAGGGAAGCAGTGCTGGCATGCGCAAAAGATGCATCTGCCACATGAAAGGTTGGAGGTGGAAAGATTAGGCAGGGTAATGAGTGGTGGGATGATGAATTAAAGTTGCAAGTGATAAAGGGAGGAGAAAACAGCAGGAAGTCAAGAGGAATGTGCAGGAGATGAAAAAGAGGACAAGTGAGAGTTGGGGTGAGTGAATATCAGTAAACATTAGGGAGAATAAGATAATGTTTTGGAAGGAGGATATTGATGCATGCAAGACAAGAACAAATGGGAATGTCAGTGAAGAGGGTTAAAGAGGAAATGATAACAGGTAGCGATGAAGTGAGGAGGAGAAGGAGTGAGTATTTTGAAGGAGTGTTAAATGTGTTTGATGATAGAGTGGCAGATTTAGGGTGTTTGGGTTTTGGTGGAATGTGAAGTGAGAGAGTCATGGAGAGTGGTATGGCGAAGAGAGAAGAGGTGATGAAAGCCTTGAGTAAGATGAAATGTGGCAATGGCTTGAGTGGATGGTATTGCCGTTGAGTTTATTGAAAAAGGGGGTGACTATATCGTTGATTGGTTGTTAAGGATTTTTCAGTGTATGTATGGATTATGGTGAGGTGCCTGGGGATTGGCAGAATGTGTATAAAGTGCTATTGTATAAAGGCAAGGGGCACAAAAGTAAGTGTTGAGAATACAGAGGTATAAGTTTGTTACATATGTCTCAATATTTTTATGAGAGGGTATTGATTGAGAGTGAAGGCTTGTACAGAGCATCAGATTGGGAAGGAGCAAAATGGTTTCAGAAGTGGTTTAGGATGTGTGGATTAAGTGTTTGCTGTAAAGAATGTATGTGAGAAATATTTAGATAAACAGATGGATTTGTATGTAGCATTTATGGATCTGGAGAAAGCATATGATAGGATTAATAGAGATTCTTTATGGGAGGTCTTGCAAACATGCAGGGTGGGAAGAGAGATGCTAAAAGCAGTGAGAAGTTTTTATCTTGGCTGTAAGGCTTTTATACGAGTAGGAAGAAAGGAGAGTGAATGGTTCCAAGTGAAGTTTGGTCTGCGGCAGGGTTGTGTTATGTCTCCATGGTTGTTCAGTATGTTTATGGAAGGGGTAGTGAGGGAGGTAAACACAAGATCCTTAGAGATTGGGGCATGCATACTATCTGTGGGGGATAAGAGGTCCTGGGAAGTGAGTCGGTTGTTGTTTGCTAATGATACAGTACTGGTGGCAGACTCGAGTGGGAAACCACAGAAGTTGGAAGTGTGTGTGAGAGGAGAAAGTTGAGAGTGAATGTGAATAAAAGCAAGGTTATAAGGTTTAGCGGGGTTAAGGGACTGGATGGTTGGGATGTGAGTTTGAATGGAGAAAAATTGGAGAAAGTGAAGTGTTTTAGATATCTGTGAGTGGATCAGGCAGCGAATGGAACCATGGAAGCAGAAGTGAGTCATAGGTTGGGGGAGAGGGTGAAGGTTCTGGGAGTGATGGGGAATGTGTGGAAAGGGAGAATGTTATCTGGGAGGGCAAAAACTGGTATTTTTGAAGGAATAGTAGTCCCAGCAATATTATACAAATGTGAGGCATGGGCTGTTCAGAGGGTGGATGTGTTGGAAAGGAAATGTTTGGGGTTAGTATTTGGTGTGAGGTGGTTTGATCGAGTAAGTTATGAAAGAGTGAGACGTGTGGTAATAACAAAAGTGATTGAGAGAGCTGAAGAGTGAGTGCTGAAATTGTTTGCACCTATAGAGAAAATGAGTGAAGAAAGATTGAGAAAGAGGATATGTATGTCAAAAGTGGAAGGAGCGAGGAGAATGGGGAGACCAAATTGGAGATGGAAGGATGGAGTGAAAACATTTTGAGCATTCGGGGCCAGAGCGTGCAGGAGGCATGCATGATATAGAGTGAATTGGAATGATATGGTGTGCTGGGGTCATCAGTGGACTGAATCAGAACATGTGAAGCATTCTGGGTAAACCATGAAAAGGTCTGTGGGGCTGGGTTGTCGATTGGGAGCTGTGGTTTAAGTGCATTACATGTAATAGGTATAGAATGGATGTGGCCTTTTTCGTCTGTTCCTGAAACTACCTCGCTGATGCTGGAAATTGAAAGTAATTATGAAAAAAAGGTGTATTGTGTGATGGGTTTTATGTTCATCACCATATCAGGTTGTAAAAATAATTATTTTTAGAAATATCTCAAAATGATAGATGAAAGTAAATTCTCTGCTTGGATGGAGATGCATGTCATTCAAACTACATTTGAAAGTTTTAATGCTTAAAATTACAAAAATAAGAGGATACTGTAGTTGGTCTTTTCAAGCATTCAATTCAGATCTTGTGAGTGCTCAGTTGGTATTATATATACTTTTCTTCACAATTTTTTTAATCTGGATATATCCAGATTAAAAGCATTGTTGCATGGTCTCTCTGTATTATTTAGTATATATATCCTGTTTATGTCTTTTCTTTTTGGCCTCTTCATCCATTTGCAAATGTTATTCCTCAGTATATACCTTTTAAGAGAGTATTAGATTTTCTTAACGTGTCACGGACAGAATTTTCCAAAAGTCATTTACAAGTCTTTTCATTATGTACACTTTCAAGATATTTTTTTTTTCTATATCCATTCAAAATTGCACAGCATAATATAGATAAGGTCTTACTGAAGCCGAACAATATTGAAAGATGACTCGTAACTGTTACTAGATTTTAGATATAAAAACAAGTACCGTCTTTTCTGTGTTATGTGCAATATTACTGGGGTGCCATGATTCCAGTTTTTCAGTAACTGTTTATCTGAGATACTTTTCAGATATTTTGTATTGATTTTCACTCTCTTCAGTTAATAAAACTATTTGATCATTTCCTTTGGTTGAT
This sequence comes from Panulirus argus, assembly GCA_038088735.1. NCBI lineage: Eukaryota > Metazoa > Arthropoda > Malacostraca > Decapoda > Palinuridae > Panulirus > Panulirus argus. The sequence goes on from JAYMFT010151636.1 coordinate 9,722, forward strand.
ATGAAACATTTTTGTAATTAGATTGCATTTGTCACTTTCATGTACTCAAAAAGGTTATTTAAGTGCTTTAGTGAAGCCTTTTTTTTCTTTATCTGAAAATATTTTGGATTTTGAGGTAATATAAACTGCTGTTCACCCTTATATCCAGATGATTAAAATGTGAGATATGAGTGACAGAGGACTGTAGATTGATCCTTAAGGACTGTCTCTTGATATTAATCCCCAGTGAGATATTGCTCCAATGATGATCTTTCTGCTTTCTCTTCCTTAATCCTGTCTTTAATCCAATAAAAACTTTACCAGTCCTTTGTTAGTTTTTCTTGAGGAATTTTCTTGACAGCTTTACTACAATGGAAGTGAAAGGTACGGTATGATCCCACGCCTCTGATGCTTCAGAGAAAAATAACAGTAGATTACTTAATCATAGATAACTATATGCCATGGCTTGTAACTTTTTCTAGGTTGTTGTGAATTAAATAAAGGATCATTACTTGTAGTGATTGATAGGATGATAGTTTTGTGTAAGTGATGTACCATTTTGAAAACTTATCACCACTAACAGTCTTCTCTACATGTTATACTGAGTCATTAAACACATGGGATGCTAAGTACCTGAGAGAGAGATGAAAATGAATTAGGTGTCTTTTGAAGGTCCACACAAGGCAGCTCATAATCACACCCATCTATATTCATTCATAATCCTATTCAATCTGTATCAGGAGCTCCCCAGTGTCATTTTATAATGTGGCAATCTGCACCATTCATTGACAACAATGTCATATTGTTAGTGTATCTTTTTTTATCAATAAATGTTTCTGGTTTTAAAATGAGTGTTCCTATTTATATCTTGCTTACTTATTGATACCTTACTGATGCCTGCTTTATCTGTTCCCTTCATCCTTTTAAACACCTGTACTAAATGGCCTTACTTTGAATCTTTTAAGAGAGTATGAACCGACTTTTTTTGATTAGTGAATTAAGACGGACTTTTTTATTCTCTGTCTGTCTGATGCCTGTTCCCTTTAAGAACTGCTTCAAGGGATGGCCATGGCAAAAGAGTCTCCATAACTGTTGAACTCCATCATTGCTTTTTATCCTTTAGTGCCTCACCCTTAACAGGCCACTGGCAGAGGGCAACTCTGATGCAGTGTTTTTAGAGGCTCCTACCAAACGTTCCCACCAACTACTACTATCTAATGATCTCGGCTAATGTACCTGCTTACTACTACAGTATTATCTAATGTTTCTACTGAAAGCTTCTGTCTAATGTTCCTACCTGCTACTTCCATCTCTTGCTCCTTCCATATCAGTTTTGTTATTTCCTCTTTATAATCTAGAGCAGTTGTTACCAACCCTGTTCATCCCATTAAGCCATCAGGTAAATCAGACCTTACCCTCAATTACAATTGTCTAGAGTTTAAGAAAATACTTGACTTTAGTGTATACAGTCAGAGATGAGGCACCATAATGAAACCTGCAAGGGAGATGAAATGTCAGGAGTCACATTGGAACGTCTACTGAGTGAGGAGACGCCCTAAGGACAGCTTGAGTTTGGAGTGACATCGCCAAGACTTCAGGAGTGGTACACTTGCTCTCTAGAGTGGGTCATCTTCCTGTGGTGACACCCAGGTGTTTAATAGTAAGGCGGCGAGGTCAGGTCTGGGAGGGGTAGCTTTTCCTAAAGGGAACTAGAGATGTACTACTCTGAGTACCAACAAGTATATCCTAACTCCTCTCCACCTACAGAAAAAGTGGAATAAAGTCTCATTAACACTCTTGCTTTTGCCTTGGATTCCCAGAATATCATGAGTGCTGAATTTAGCAGGCGATGCAGAACTAGTTATGCATCGCTTGCTAGATTCCCCTTTGTTGGCGCTGGGATATTCATATGCGTAGGTTAATTTGACCTGTAAGTACACTCGAATCCAGATTTGCATGAGTACCACATAAACAAGTCAGTTTGGCTCGTAAGTAAACCCAAACCCAGACTTAAACAAGTAACACACACACACACACCAGTTCTGCAAATTCATCCTTACTTATATAGCGAAACTAGTCGTGTCATACGTGTATAGATAACCTGCATATTAAAAAAACTCTTTGAACTCTTACTGAAGTGCGATTTTACCTTCATATATATATATATATATATGGAAGGATGGACTGAAAAATTTTTAAATGCTTGGGGACTAAGCATGCAGGAGGGTGGAAGACGTGCACGGGATATAGTCGATTGGAACGATATGGTATTTGGGGATCGATATGCTGTGAGTGGGCTGAGCCAGGGTAAGTGGCCAGAGGAACCGTGGAAAGGTCTGTGGGGCTTGGATGTGGATAGGGGGCTGTGGTTTCGATGTATTGCACATGTATGTGAGGGAATGCAGCTTTTCGTCTGTTGTTGGCCTTTCCTCGCTAAAACAGGAAATGGCGAACAAGTGTGGGGAACTCTCTCTCTCTCTCTCTCTGCGTGTGTGTGTATGTGTGTGCTTGTGCGTACACGCGGTAAAAAAGCGTATCTTTAAGGATGTGTCCATGAATTTTGAAATTACGCCTAACAATTATTATTGCAAATGAAAGGCAATAATTGGTGTATCTCAAAATCCCTCATACTTGATGTCACAATTCTTTTACGTACAAAAAACGAGGTAAAACGCTTATTTTATGTATCGGTGATGTTGCCCCTGAGTGGACAAACCGGTAGCCACGCCCACTTGTTTGCCTGTTGTGTACAGTCCGTTGGGGGTTTTCAAATGCATTCATTTTCTTAAGTAATTGGAACAGTATATCGGGACAGCCAGCATAAATTATCGATTTTTTTTTTTTTTTTTTTTTTTTATGTTGAAGGCTCCAGTCACGGACAAAAGTCCACATCAAGGCCGGGCCCTAA
>JAYMFT010151647.1:0-26646 GCA_038088735.1 Panulirus argus
ATATATATATATATATATATATATATATATATATATATATATATATATATATATATATTCCTTATTTTTGAGATTTGTTTGAGTAATGTTGAAGGTCATACGAGAGTCATTAAGCATTAAACAGACAGCCAGACGCCACCACAGTCATCAGATCTCTCTCCCTCCTTTCCTCTCGCTTCCCCACCAAAAAGCCAAAAGGAACTTCACAAGTTGCGGCAGCGAGGAGAGAGGCTAAGAGACAGGTGGGGTGAAATATGCAGCCGCTGTCAGGGAATCGGACACGGCGGCAACTTGCTGGGCCTCGCTTCTCTTGTTTACCCAGTCAACGTGTAATTTACTCTGGACGGGAAGCATGTAGTGCGGCCACCTCCCCAGCCGTAGGCCAGGGAGGGGCCAAGTGGGGGGACGAGGGGGCGGACGTGCAGCAGAGAGAGAAAGGAATGTAAATAATGTTGGAGACAGAAAAGGCAGACAGAGGAAGAGGAGAAAAGACAGGAATGCTCGGGTTATGGGTGGGCCTTGGAGTGTACCAGCTGGTGACACAGTCTTCAGAAACGAAGGAATATTTGGACCTTCACCGACTCCGGGACCCGCTCCTCCCCAAGCTTCGTACTGCACGTGCAGGAGGACGCAGGTCCATGCACGTGCAGCACACGCGTGTGTGTCGTTTGTGCCCTGCGCTTGCATGGCTCGCTCGCATTGCCATGCAGACACAGACGCGCCGACTGATGTCAGTGTCCTCTCCAGGGTATCTGGGACACTGAACTCATTATCAACACGTACAGGTTAATCACATCAATCAGTCAATCGGGAACGTTATTCGGGATTTGTGAATAAAACACTTAATGTACATAAGCACTTAGACCTAAACAAGAGATTTATTTCCTTCATAAATACTGCATACACAGTACTGTATAAACAATGCTGTATACTTAATACAGTATACACAATACTGCATAATCATTACTTATACATAATACTTCATACACAATACTGCAGACACAAAATTGTATACACAATAAGATCATCACAGAGTGGTACAGAGATAGAGGGAAGCAGGTGCAAATAATGAACACCAGAGTTGTTTATTACCACAACAAGTTAGGTATAACCAGTGGAATAACTCGGTACCAATTACTTGTACATAAAGAACTACCGACTATGACTGACATCGTGTGGATATAAGTTGAATACCGGTGAGACACACACACACACACACACACACACACAGTCATAAACGTGCAAGCACAAAAGTGTTTTTGCCGTGTAAGACACGATAGACCGAACGCCACTGAGGTGGAACGGAGAGAGAAGGTCTTGGAAAATATCAAGAATTCTAGAAAAGACCAAAAGCGACTGGTAAAAGGTCTTGACTCATGAAAGGCTCATGATCCTGATGATGTTTCCATAGATGTGCTGTTCGAGATGTCGCTGGAAGAGGGCGAGGTAGCGGAAGAGGAGCTGTCTTTAAAAGAGGAGGTCAGGAAGTTGCGCTAAACAACAGACTTTCTTGTTTTTCCTTTGCATTATGAGTTTATTCTGTGAAATAATAGAAATCATAATCATAAAGCAAACTGATGTCTTCTTGTAAAGAAAACTATGTAAGCAAATGATCCCTAATGCAGGTAAAGGATGTCATGTGTGAAAAACCTCTCGGATATCTATGAGAAAGTAAGCTCCGTTTTAAGCTAAGTAGAAGGAAGGATGGAATATATGTATCTGGACTGCCAGAAAGGACTTGACGCTGTTACACACAGGAAGCTGAATCATCTGGGAAAGATAATGGGGCAACTGCTTCCATAGATAGAAAATTACCTTAGCAGAAGGGAACAAAGGAAATGAACCACAGGGAGTCTTCTCGAGATGCGTTAGAGTCACGAGTGGCGTGCCTTAGGGCTCAGCCTTGGGTCCATTACTCCACTAAATCCATGTAAATGACTTGCCAGAAGAACTGGAAGGATGAGGACTGCGTCAGCTTACAAGGAAACCTAGACAAAAAGTCCAAATTTGGTCTAAAATATTGTTGATGGAATTCAACTAGAGTAGGTGCAAAGTAATGAGGATGGGACACACCAGTGAGAGAAAGCCTCGATACGAGTGTTGTCTTGTAAGAAATAAGTTTCGTGAATTTGTGTGTGAGAGGGACTTTGGAGCCCGACATTGTACCTAACCTCTCGTTTAATCACTGCATTAGTAGACTGTTGAACACCTACTCACATCATCCACAAAACAGCGAAATCAACTTAATTTCTTTTCGGAGATTTCCACAAAACCGTGAAAATTGATTCCAGTCACTTAATCATGTGGCTTCAGTGATTACAGAGCTCTCGAACTGATGAACCAACCCACCCTGCCTGGACATGGCCGTGGTTGCTAATGACTTGCAGAGCTGATCTTGTCTCTCGAACCATTTGAATGATACGATCTTAACGAGACAAATAAATCCTTTCAAAATGTCAGAAAAAACAAAGCATTGAAAAGCGCATGCGAATGATCGGCAGCAAAGATGATTGATATCACTAGATCACGACGTATGATTCATGAAATAGGCGCCTCAACTGCGGACTCGCACTCGGCTTGTGTTGCAAATGCAACGAGCATACAGAGTGCACTGCACACACGCTTGCATGTATATTTTTTTTTGCAACATTTCCCGGTGCATCATCATCACTTACCTCATGTATATTTCACCACATTCGGAAACAACATTTGCATAATATGAATACCATTTATCAGAATGATTCATCTTTTTCTTTTTCTCCTCATTTTTCATTCCCCTTCTTCATACCGGTGTCCAGAATCGTCCTAAAGCTTTTAGAATTGTATGAAAACAGATACAAGAAAGTGACGGGAAAAGAACTTCATATGGTAATTTACAATTTCATGAGACAGTGTGGTACGAGTCAGGTCCCAGGTGAAATGCCTTCTCAGAAAAGTGAAACATTCCCGACAAGTTAACGTGACCCGTTATCTCCAGCTTAGGAAAGAAAGAAAACAACATTTGAATAGACACCTAAGTTGTAGTAGATACAAATGTCTGGATAAAAGAGTTACAAATCAGTTGATGTAAAAACAGATTTGCTCTCTTTTATGGTTTATGCAAATCCGGAATTTTGAAGTGATAGTACAATGTGATTACAGCTGTGTTGTGGTTATGAATCTTCATGGTTATGACCTTGCTGGTGTCAGTGTTCGTGCTGTTATTGTTGTTGGGGGTGGTGGTGTTGTTAGTGTTGTTGCCGTTGTTGGTGTTCGTGTTGTTGTTTTCGTTGTTGTAGGTGCTAGTGTTGTTGTTGCTGCTGCAAGCGTTGTTGTTGTTATTGTTGTTGTTGTTGTTGTTATTATTATTTGTGGTGGTGATGATACAGCGCATGTAGCTGGTATCAGTCTTGTTGTTCGTAATGGTGATGGAGAATTGTGGTGGTGAGTGCGATGACGGATGGGTTAGTGGTGGTGGTGGATGTAATGGTTCTGCTGGTGGAGTGATATGGGCTGGTTTGGTGGAGGAGTTGTCGGTTGCTGGGGAAACGTTGGCGGTGGGATGATGAGTAGATGATAGTGTTAAGTTGGTTGGTGGTGAGGATGGTCAATAATGTAGACGGGGACCAAGCTCTGGCATGCGTGTGTATGTAAGCAAATGGAAGTCTAGACTCACTACAACCCCCTGAGAGAATATAGAACTATTGCCGAGTCCACGACACAGAAATTGTTGATTGAGTTACGTACCGTCCAGCACTAGACCATAGATTCTGCTAGGCTGTCCACTGACAGTTGCTTCTCAGTGAGAATGGACATGTTAGATTTACCAAAAAAAAAACGCTAAAAATAAAAACACACCTCCAAAAAATGAAAAGACGAGAAGCAAATTTGTTTGTTACCATGAAAAATGCCTTCGCTATCCTCTCATCATCTACAACTCTGTGTTTAACACAGAACACTCCGCTCTGATCTTTAAGAAAGCCTGGATAACTATGATACCAAAACCAGCAACACCAGACACTGACCAAAGAAATACAGACCTAGGGATAGGGGAGAAAGAATGCTCCCCACGTATTCCCTGCGTGTCGTAAAAGGCGACTAAAAGGGGAGTGAGCGGGGGGGCTAGAAATCCTCCCCTTCTCTTTTTCACTTTTCCAAAAGAAGGAACAGAGAAGGGGGCCAAATGAGGATTTTTCCTCTAAGACTCAGTCCTCTGTTCTTAACGCTACCTCGCTAGCGGGGGAAATATAACGAATATATATGAAATTATAATAATAATGATAATAATAATAACAATAATAATAATAATGATAACTGCTCACTGAATTTCTACAGTGGGGCTCTATGAATGGTTAGGAGAGGGTTAATAGAAAGTCCTTGAATTTTGAAAATTTTTCTCACAAAAGCGGCAAATTTATAGTACGCCTCTACCCATCCTGTGGGAGGCGGCGCCGTATAGGATACATTGTGCACAAAAGGCCCATTCACACAAACATTGTGGTGGCAGTCTACTGATTGTTATTGATGACGCTGTTCTTATAGCGGTCTGTATGAGCCCGGATGGGCTTAGTGCTGTTATGGTGTCCAACTGCAACTTGGGGACGAGGGGTCTTTGCTGGCATGGAGGGAATGGTGACGAGAGTGTGTCAGTAGCTTCTCTGAAATGTTGGTTGGGGTTGAATAATGGTGATGGTTGAAGAAAGTTTGGAAGACTATAGTCTTAAAGTGTCTCTTCGTAAGTAGTGTTGGAGGGCCCGAAAATGGTCTTCCAAGCCCTTCACTGCACCTTTCCTTGTGGTCTTATGTAGTGGGTGAGGAGGAAGACCGAGTAGGGAAGGCATAGATGGGTTGGGGAAGAATGAATGTTGTGTTGATGATCTTAAGTTTAGGCCCTAAGCAGGAAGTCCAGGTGCCTGGAGTCTACGAAGGATATAGAGGCAATAGATGGAAGATTCAGTGATGGGTCTGACTTGTTCCTTTGAGCTTAATTTGTCGTTAGTGACAGCAGGAGACTTGGTGGATTGAACGCTAAATCATACGTGGATGAAGCTGGGGCTAGTGAGAGAGTAGAGGGTGTGGTAGGGTTGGAAGGGAGGCTGACCTTTTATATATATATTTTTGCATCGAAAGCGACCGATTTATTGTGCACTCTTGCCCATCCTGTGTGGGCGGTGGTGCCCAGACCGGGGAACTGTGTGCGTGATTTCGGTGTTAGTTTGACTTGATACAAAGGAATACAAAGGAGTGATCGTGACGCTGTTCGCACTGGTTCACTCCCGAGGCTGTGAAGGGTGTTCTGATGGAGATTTTTGTTTTGGAGAGCTGTGGTTAGCGTTGAGACCGACAGCAGTGTTGTGGACGTAATTTCATTAAACACTTGCACACATTAGGACCTCATTTATAAGGATGGAGAAGTAAAAGAAGCGCCTATGGAACGCTGAAGACGTACACAGCCTGATACCCGCTGTATGGGGAAGTCTGTATCATGGAATATGATACGTCTGTGCAGCCCTAAGCTGATACCTTTGTTGAGGAATAAGTATTCTGTTGACGACTACGTCGAAAGCTTTGTGGAAGCCAAACGCAAGTGTGAGCCATAGAGGTCATATATGAGTAGTGGAGTGAGTGAAGGTGACGGGGGCTTGGGAGGCCGGCGGTGACGGGGTGTGGCGGTCGGAGGTGTAATTTGGCCCGGCGGGTGACGGCGCCCTGACAGTGATTGATATTTGTGGCGGCCGTGACAAGGGACAGGCGGCGATGACCCCTCCTCACTCCCTAAGCCTCCCCGCCTCCTCCCCTTCTACCCATTCACACCAACTCTTATCCCAACCCTCTCCCCAACTCTTCCCTCCCACACACGCCAGCCTTTTCCATCTCCCTCACACCAGCCATCTCCATCTCTCTCATCTTAGCTCTCCTCCTCCCTCTCACACCAGCCCTTATCTTACCCCTCACATCAACCTTCCTCCCTCTTCACATCCTAGCCCTTCTATTACCCTTCGCTGCCATCATCATTTCTTCCCCTTCCCTTCTCTTCCCCTCCCATCTCCCTGTCTACTGTCCACTATTCTCCCTCCAACTCCTCTAACGCCCCGGCTCATCACTATTCTCTGAAGAAAAGTTTATGTGATTAACGTCACAAACGGTGGACAGATATCTGTCTATCTATCTATCTATCTATCTATATACTTACCAGAAAGGAACTACGTCAGCAGGTGACGTCACCGTTGTCGTCACCTCAGACCTCATGTCATCGTATCAACAGTATCCATGGATTACGTGGGCTTGACATCTTGCTACAAACCTCTGTATACCCTGACCCCAGCTTGTAGCGACGACCGAGAACGGCCCCTGCTGCCGGACTCTGACCCTCGCGTACTGACCCAGCCCGTAATGTGTGTTGTGTCCGTCCGTCCGCATACAGCACATAACTTGTAGTTGAAGTAAAGATGGAGGTCCTTCATTCCTGGCGTTGATTGGAGGACCGGAGATGGGGAATGGAAGATGTTGTGGAGGGTTTGTAGAGAGGGTGGGGGGGGGGGAGAGTTTGTATGAGGATAAGGATAGTAGGAAATGGGAAGTACAGAAGTAAAAGAGACTCTGGGGTCAAACAGAGAACTGCATCTGAGAGTGTCAGGGAAAGCATCAGGCTGAGACACAGAAAACTTCAGATCCAACACACACTCTGCGAAACCCAGACTCATGGGAAAACAAATCGCTCCGTGAACGCCTGTAGGAGGAAGCTGACAGCAATGACAAGACGCATGGATGGGGAAGGAAGAACAAGATGTAGGGGGAAGGTAAGGGGGATAGCGTGAAGGGTGGGATGAGGGAGGGAGTGAGTGAATGGGGAGGGAGAAAGGTATAAACGGATGGCGAATGAAGGAGAGAGTTAGAGGTACTGATGAAAGGCGCGAGTGTTGAAGAAAATAGGGAGATTGAGATAGAGATATGACGAAGAAAGGAAGAGAAGGTGTTTTCAGAGGAATTCAGTGACGGCGTGGGTGAAGGGAGCAAGGCTAGGGGTAGGCAGATGGAGGCAAGTGTAGCTCGTGCAGCAGGAATCAGATAGTGCAGATGGTGTAATGGGAAAATGGGAGGGAATAGAGGGGGTGTGTTAGGGGGTAAGGGAGTCTGGCTAAGGGTTGGGGAGGGGAGAAGGGTGCCAGATAAGAGGATCGGCCGCCCCAGATAACCCGTGGCAGGAGACTGATGGTGACACACCATCCAATTGCCTCCTGCCACCCTCCTCCGCTGGTCCTTCTCCCTCCCTCCCTCCCTCCCTCCCTGCCTCCCCATCCCATCTCTCTCCCTATGGCCAGTCTCATCCCTAGAACCTCTCCACTAGCCTGTCTCTCTGGCCTACCTTCTCCTCCACCTAGCAGGTTCCTTCCTAACTATCCTGCCACCTTCCTAGACCATCATTTCTTTTCCCAGTAGGTTCTCCCCAAGGTTCATGTGCTTCTTCTCACCATCCTACTCCCTCTCTTCTGTCCTCTGACCTCTCCTCTCCTCTCATCCCTTCATCTATCCAATCTCTATTTCATCATTCCCCTCTACTCTCTATTCACTACTGCAATCCTCCTTACCCCTCAATCCTCTCCTCTCACAATCCTCGTCCTCCTCCATCCAGCCCTGGTTCCATCCCCTGCACTCTTCGTCCCACACCTCCCTCTAGACGTCGACCTTTACTCACCCTACAACAACTCCAGCCTCTCTCTCTCTCTCTCTCTCTCTCTCTCTCTCTCCTAAGTTTGCCCACCCGATTATTTTTTCTTTTTTGCCATTTTGCGAATCTCAGAACATTCTTGCCTTCCACCTGTTATGGTTGCCAGAAGTTGAGGGCCAAAACCCTCTTTCTTCTTTGGGAATCCTTGACATAAAATTGATTGGGTGAAATAACACCAGATGACTGGATACAGTAAATGAATTATTTACAAAGGCAGAGCAACGATGAATGGACTGTACGAGGAGGCTGACCTCTTGCCTCGTGGTGAAGAGGAGGTCCTCCTACTAGGATTCCGATTCTTCTATCAAGGAATAAAGTGTTCAATCTGAACTGAAACTGATCCTTCTCGTCGGAAGGTCAAGAGTCAGGACGTATATCCTGCCAGTGACAGGAAGTCTCAATGACTGATAATCGGAGGAACTATAGATATGCTGACGTACATGTGTATGAGATGCACAAGGTTAATAACCATACAATCGGGCACACCAGAAACACTGGAGTTACTCCAGTCCGCCTTGGCAACAGCCCCGGCAGCTCATGACCGAGCGTAGGCAAATGAGAAATATCTATTGACAGACTGAATACAGAACTCCTACCAGTAGAGCGTGGAGAGACATTAATAAAATTAAAGGTAAGACCACCAGTCGAGTCTCTCATCCAAACCCTAGTACAAAGAGCCAACGAACTAATTAACACCTTCGCTACTGCGCTCACCTTTGCTAATCTACCGTCCGGGATACAGGGCAAGCTAAATCTCAGACGCGAGAATAGAACTAGGCTAATCCATTTCATTATGAACAAAGAACGTGATGATTGTAATACCCTTTTCATTGAATATGAACCTGACGCATCCCTGGCCAAAGACAAAGCTATGCCTCCAGGAGAGGATGGTATCGCTTGTGAAATATTAAGACTCCTACGCTACGTACCCGGCAATCCCCTTCTTGCACCATAAGATTATACGTGAGCTATGTGACAAGGAGCTCTACCTACCTCCTGGACGAACAGCCTTATCATCCCTACTCCCAAACCCAACCAACCTCTTGCCTTTAGATCCGAATCTTTGACAAGTTGTTTGTACAGAATATTTGGAAGGCTGGTACCCAGTCGTCTTTTACATAGAACTTGAGGATATTCTGTTGTTTCCCAATCTTCGTGGTTCTATACACAAAGACTGTGTACATCACTGCACTACCACCTCTTCTAGTCTTTTTCTCTTGAGTACAGTTGCAACACCCATCTTGATCTTGAAAGATGTTTTCGATAATCCCAGTCGATAAGTATTCTTGTACGAAATAGCTAAAATGGATGTAAGATGTGGTGGACTCCAGCCTTGGATCTCTGGCTACCTGCCTAAAAGAAAGGCATCTGTTCTGTGTCAAGGACACAGAAGCGGAATCAAAAAGCTAAAGCTTGGTATTCCCCAGGGCGGTGTACTTAACACAACCTGTTTAATGACCTTATTAATGTCCTCCTTCACTCCACGCTCAATAATATCATATACCATGTACTTCGTTATGCTGACGACATCATGATCATCACCTCTGGGGATGATACTGCACTCATCCGTGTATCAGAGACTCAGGTACTGCGCTCATCCATTCATCAGATACTTGTGGAAGGCTAAGACTTGTCATCTCTGCTGAGGAAGCCAAGATCCTAAACAGACGCCTTCCATAAACAAGCGGTGTCAAGCATAGAGATTCAGTTGAATATTGGATCAAACACTGATTATATGAGAAGGTATTGGTACATTGGATTGGAAGTACCAACATTTGGAGCTATTGTAATTGGACTTGAATTCCAATGTAAAGAAAGTACTTAGAGCAGTCACACAGATATAGCTGGCCCCAGTCCACACTATGAGGCAAGACGTCCGACTAGTTAAAATCGCGTGCATCGTTTCTCTAATTGATTATGCTGCGCCTCTGCCTGCTCTAGCGCCTGACAGAAGACAAAGAAAAAACATAAAACGACGAATCCATGAGAATCAACCTGGCTGCCTCGGAACAGCAGTGATTCTAAGCATGGGGAAAAGGAACTTGTTCTTCCTAGTATCAGAGACAGAATGACTGACATTCTTAGGATCCCTGGATGCTTACACAAAGACATCCCAGTTCATGTAAGGACGCGGTCCATATCTTCCTGGCAAATGGCAGACGTCCATCAAGATGGGTTGCTACGATTCCTGCTGGGCTCAGAATGTATAGGAATTGTGAAGTTTCCCATGTAAGACAGCAGCTGCACTACCCCACCTCAGGAGAAATAACCCCCTTAGATACTACTGACTTCCCTCCTTTTCCCCCAAAGCCCCTGCTAAGATCGCGACCCGAAATATTGAGTCGGTAATGAAGCCCGTTATCACACGGACACCATCACCGCTGAACACAATTTCTTTCACGAAGTGTACATACAGATGGTTGCCTTAAACAAAACACTGGGGCTGTTGGTAGTCCTGTTGATTGCCCACTCGAGACAGAACTGTTTGCTATCCTTATGACCTTGAGACTTGTTTATAGATCCAAGAAAGGTAATGAGTGTGTTTGTGAGTCATTCTCTTTCCTCACTACACGCACTGAACTCCGTTCAGCATGATATGAGAGAGAGTTAAATGTCAGTTGCTTCGGATTCCTTCACATTTGAAAAGTATCCAAACTTTTCCCATTATAACAGTTTACTTGTTATGTACCTTGTTACATAATCCGATCACTTTTGCTCAAACTTCACAAGTAGGTCACTTATTGTGTAATTTGCTGAATAATTCATCCAGCGCCACCCAACATCTGTTAACGCTTTTGTCACTGTGTAGCGAGTAAACTGCACCATTCATTGAGTCTCAGTCACTGAACCGTTGAACGCTATGTATCCTCCTTTCCTCTACCGCCAGCAGGAGGGGTAGGAATGCACAATAAGTCTGCCGCCCTTCCGATAAAAATGAACCGAAGTCAAGACACAAATTAAACACATCAGCATACAGATGTCAATATGTGTATGCTTTTCATTAGTTGTATATCTTTTTTTGTAAAGCCTAGTGAGAATGAAATCTTTCGAGTAAGATATGATTAAACGAGTTTGCCTCCGTGAGAATTAACTGCAGTTGAGACCTCGAACAGCCAGGATGGAACCCGGGACCCTAGCGTGGCAGGCGGGAGACCTACTGCTAGGATATGATCACCCCTAATAGAGAAATGACTAACACCTCCCAGGGAGATAATCTAACCCATGTTCTCGTGTACGGAGGTTATCTTTACGCTGCCGTAAGCAACTCAGCTATAAGTTGGCTCATAGCTTTGGTGTTCTATAAAGCCCTAGGCTCAAGGTGAGGGAATGTGTGTTTGGTGTGTGTGTGGGGGGGGGGGGGAGATCGTAGAAGTTACCTGGAAATAACTGGTAATAGATGACCTGATGGTGTACAAATACGTTATCATCCGAAGCACAGTAATAGTATCATACATTCCTAATGTTTACAGAAGACGAAATCGTAGAGGAAATGGCACGTAGGAAAGGCGACAGAGGCGGTTCAGTTTTTAATTCATGTCAAATTAAAGGCTTCGTCTTTTACAAGTTTACATGATGAAAAGCTTTTATGGTAACGTGTGTGCAGGGTGCATAGCAGAGGGGGGGGGGTTGGTAGGTGTAGGCAAGCAGGGAGCGTGCAGAGGGTACGATATATCGACACAGAAGCCACACACTCTCCTTTATGAATCTCGACATCAAAGGAAAATTCGAGGTACACTCTGTTGGTGTATATCGACTGTGTGTGACTCTTTAATCTTGCGTTTCCTATCCCGTTATTGGCTTCCTCTGGACTGACGTATACACACACACACACACACACACACACACACACACACATATATATATATATATATATATATATATATTCATACTTCTGCTGTTGACTAATATTAATCAACTGGTGTTGATTAATAAGCTTCTGCTAGTGATTAATATTAATCAACCTCTGCTGTTAATTATTCACAAGTACTTTCCTCGGCGTCTGTTCCATTGCATACTGGCATTACTAACTTTATTTAGGAATCAACTGCTTCTGTTGGGTACCACCACGAAGAGTTACTCGACATTTCATTTTCTTTATGCAATATCTGGATAAAGTTTTAGATACAAATGGTTGCAAAATGAAAACAATTTTATATATCATCTTCAGCGACGCTTATCTATATGTTTAGATATCGCTGTTAACGTCAAAATGATTACATTGTAATCAGTTTTGTAGAGTAGTCTCATCAGGGCTATGAGGACAGTGTCTCAGTACAGTGTTCTCAGTGTAGTGCTCCCAGTATAGTGCTTTCAGTACAATGTACTTAGTATGGTATTTTCAGTATAGCGCTTCCAGTATGGTGTTCTTAGTACAGTGCTCTCAGTACAGTGCTCTAGGTAGAGTGCTCTCAGCACGGTGCTTTCTGTACTGTTCTCTCAGAATAGTGCAGTCAGTATAGTGCCACAAAAGGCAAAGGAACTGTCCAGTTCTACCTATCCTGTGAGACAGATGAAGTCACAGACAACATACAAGCTCCAGGAACTGGGCCTCAGCGATTGGATGACTTGAAAAGTAACACGATAGGTGAACTATTTACTTTATGTAGATTTATGACATTTCTAAAGTAAGTACATCTCTGTGGAGGAAATGGTTCCAAATATCTTGCGATTTACAGTAAGAATCATCTCTAGGTTCACTGATTTTACGACAGACAAGTACTTAGCGTTGAAGGAGATGAGAGTAATCCTGCTGGCAGTGTTAACGTCTGTTCATTATCTGTATATGGGGAGCGAACAGTTCAGCGCGCTGACAATGTGAACTGGTCTTTTGAACTGGTCTTTGTTCGTATTACAGGAATATTTTCCCACGAAACACCAATCACGTTCTTGTTCCATGACCTCTACTTGCACGTCCGTCAATTAACACACACATGGCCATTAGCTACAGCTGGCCCCCCAACTCCTCAACTCAAACATGTATTTACACGCATGCACGTCTTCTTTAACCATGTATACCTTTTTATCACACACCTCGACAAGCTCTTCCACCCCTCTCAGTCTTCGATTGCAACAGGGACCCACATACCTTTAGCTTTACCCTCAGTTGCAACACCACACACGCCTTGCATTCAGATCCCAGTCAGCAGAGACTGCCTGAAAGTTAGAAAGTCGGTCAGTCAATCGGATGGATAGATGATCTGCCAGTAGGATGATCCATCTGGTGGCCGAGCACTCGACCACATGGCCCGTTGATTGATATTGGTTGATGCTCGTGATGTGGAGCGATCTGATGCTTCCACCCTTCGGCGGGATAATAAATTTTTTTCAGAGATCTTTGCGTCCTCACGTGCGCCTCAAGACTGACGATGCAGTGCAAGTCGAGCGTGCTTGGCAAGTACCCGGTGCAGATGGCAAGAGAGGGCGAGGTACAGGGACCAATTACGGTACGTCAGGGCGGGAAAGTGAAGCCAAGGGTGCGATCAAACAAAAAGAAGACATAAGGGCGGAGTGGCGACGCAAGATGATATCGTAACCCAGAGTGACAGAAATGGCAGAGCGAGAGACAGAGGTGACGGAGGGCGACAGCGCTGAGACCAGGCCAGGCATCTCACTGCTGCCAGAGCTGCCTGGGTGCCAGGGCTGCCAGAGTGCCAGGGGCACCAGGGTTTCAGGGATGCCAGGGCACCAGGGAAGCCAGGGGTTCAAGGGTGCTAAGGATGGCAGGGTGCGAGTGGCACCAGGATTACTAGGGTGAAAAAGGTGCAGAGAAGGGTGCGATGCCGAGAATGCAGGTAGCACTAGGGTGCCAGGCTGCCAGAGGTGCTAAGATACCAGGGAACGAGGGTGCTAGGGCTCCAAGGGAACCAAGGCGTCAGGAGAGCCAGGGTGCCAGGGTATCAAAGTTCTCGGGGAAGCAGGGGCGCCAGGATGCCAGGGGAAGCAGGGTTGGCAGGGCCGCCTGGTGGTGCCGACCAGGTGGCTGGTAGCGGTGGTGGTGAGCCGCGGTAGGAGGCTGGCTCAGTGTGCGGTAGCAAACAAACAGTGCCAGCCGCTGACATACCCCACTCGCCCGGCCCTGGCCATGGCCCTGACTCGGACCCTGGCCCTGGCACCCCGAGGCACCAGCTGCTCGCCACACCTCACTCTTCCCGAGAATTTACTGCCGCTAGAGGTACTGCCAGACAGATTTCTCTTTTCAGAGCGGCTGAAATAAAATTCCTCTTCCAGACGATGATATAAACAAAACGATCAAATTGCCGGCTGTAAAGTTAGGCTCAGGCGCCAGTGGCAGCAGTGCCTCTTCGCTGTGAGAAGCGTGGCACCCCGGGAGCAGCGGCCCTTTGATGTTACACTTTAGAACGAGGTTGAAGTGGCTGCTAATCCGCCTACAAAGGAAACGTCCCAGAGTGCGAAGATTCAAGCCAACCGAGGCTCTTGGCAGGAAAATGTTACGTGTTTTTGGCTGGCTGGGCCGTGAGTCAGGCAGGAAGACGTGTGTGCGCTAACAATGGTGTTTAGATTCACTCCGGGTCGGTCGCTGGGGGTGGCAACCATCGCTGGCGCACGACAACCACGCCGATAAAGTCCCCCCCTGACAACCCATTTGTTTTGATTTTAACCGTTGATGTGCCGTGTAACTAGTGGCGGTCTGAGGCTCGGAAATACCACGGGAGAGAAGGTTTGTTTATGCTGGCCATCTGGTCGTTGTCAATTTAACAGATTGGCTCAAGATGTGGGTTCAAGGGCCGCGTGGTCGCGGGAAGTGCGGTATAGACTTCGGGTAAGTAGCGAGCCTGACGGGAGGAAAAGACGAAAAGGCACGACACTCACACGCACCACGCTCGTATCACCCCAGCTGGACGGCACCACACGGAATACCTCACGAAATTCCTCGAGAGAGATTCTTTCCTCGCCATGAACCCGAGGCTGAAGGAGCTAAATACTAGATGTCGCAAGGAGAAAACATCTCCCCAGGAAATGCACGAAGGAAATTATCTAAATTCAAATTCAGGAATCTGAAGAGTCGTCATTCAGGGAAAATATAGTCTTTAATGACATTTCAGATATCACAAGACTCATCTGTCTCATAACAAACGAATGTTTTCAGTACCTTAAATAAGGCACATCTTGGGGGAAGTACGTGAATAATTACGTGAATGATTAACACTGAAAGCTGATTACCCTTTAAGTGGCTGGATTTCTTTCCTTGAATCATATCCTGCAAAAGGGTAATGTTCTGCAAGTAGTATACTTTGCCATATAACATTTCAAACAAGACAGAAAGAATGTGTAAATAAATCTTTTGAGTTACACGAAGGTTTGAGCCCAGCTGACTTCATCATTCAGCAGCTGGTGTCAAAACGCACATGAGCCTTGACAAACGCGATCGTTTCTTAACTCAAGACACTGATAGAGAATATTTTCCCTGACGGACTAGTCAAGCCAACACCCAGGAACAAGACGGGGCTCTGTGCGTGTGTCAGACAGCCAGGCTGCCACCCTGGCTATCTTAACGTGCCGAGAATGAAGGTACGACCCTTTCAACACGACGGTACGACTCTCTGGGTCATTGTATATATAAAGGGTCGTGCGGTCATGTTCGTAACTCGTACCGTCATGCTGAAAGCGATATCCATGACGAAAGATAACACTCTTGAGTTTAGTCCGCGAAGCATTTGCTTTTGCCCTGAGCAGTAAAAGTCCACAACTGTAAAAATAGTTCACTTATCGCGTGACTTGTAATGTCATTCATCCACTGAGCGCCAGTCTCTGGAGCTTTCTTTTTCGCGGTCTGTGTCCCCTCCTTGCGCCACCGCCCACGTGATATCTTGGAGCGCACAGCGAATTAGCCATGAATTAGCCAGTCTCGTGGCAAAGTTCAAAATCGAGACAAAAATCAGAGAGTAATTCGCTGCTTGCTTTGCCCAAACTCTCTCCCTCTTCGCGAAATATCAGATGTGACGCGGAAAACAAATTGAATCCACAAGTGTTAATGTTCTTAGAACACAATGAGGAGTTTCTTTTTTCTTTTTCATCTTAAAGACAAGCATTTTGTGGTTGGATATGCGCTGTCTAACTGTATTCTTGTCAAAGATTTTCTTTAGGGTTGTCTTTCTTCCGAGTCTAGGCGACTGAGATTAGAAATGGCGCATTGATACTATCAGCATCGTTGATAATACAGAAAAACAGCAGGTGCGCAAGCTGCCGACCTCAGGCAAGCGCAGCAGAGAAATGTCAGACGCATTTCACTCTACGAAACATTATCACATTCCAATTCAAAGATTAATTCTAAGGAGCAGTATACTACAACGACAGGTGCCAACACTTGCGTACGTTTACTACTCTACGTCTCTCCTGCCAGCATCATCAACAGTTTCAGAAGCTTTTCCGGCAGGGACCCCAGCAGTTGACAGGGATAAAATCAAGACACGATAGGTCTATATTTTGCACAAATGATATTTACGTAGGCCGCGTGTCAATTCAATGAAGCTGTTGACAGAGGGAACGTAATCAGACGAGACAACTTCTTTAGAATCGTGGCAAAAACGCCTCAGCAAGTGGCATAATAATATGTGGATTTAATCCATTCATTTTCCTGCCCGAGAGACACAGATTGCTTAGAGCGGCTCCTTGCGTGAGGCGTCAAGACCTCGCCCAAGAGGGAGGTGGGTCACTGGTCGGGTCTGGCGAGGTCAGTGCGATTGGATGTCTGGGTCGCACTGTGGTCCCTCGTGAAGTTTTGGTGCGTGTGATGATGGTAGTGATGGTGTGGCGGTGAGGATAGTGGCGAAGGTGGTAGCAGTGGCACTGGTGATGGTCGTAGTGTTGGTGGATTTGGTAATGTTGGTGGTGGTGGCGATGCTGGTAGAGTTGGTGATGGTGGTAGTAGTGACGATGGTGATGATGGCGATGGTAATGATGGTGGTGGTGTTCGTAATGGCGGTGATAGTGATGATGATTCCAATAGTGATGATGTTTGTGGTGGCTGTGGTGGCGATGATAATGATGGCGATGATGGTGATGGTACTCGTAGTGGTGGTGGTGTTAGTAATGGTGTTGATAGTGATAGTGATGGCAATGGTGGTGATGTTGGTGTTGTTGATGATTATGGTGGCTGTGATGGTGATGGTACTGGTGATGATGGTGATGATGTTGGTGACGGTGAGGATAGGAATTTTGGTGATGGTGATGGTGGTGGTGGTGATAGTTGTGACAGTGGTAGCGGATATGGTGATGGCGGTGGTGGTGGTGTTGGCGGCCTGAGCAGCAGCAGCAGCAGCAGGCAGGGTACGCCACATGATCTTGGCTTCACTCCCCGGACGCCGCCACACTCCACAGCTGCCTCGCCCCGGCCACGACCCGCTGCCTCTAGCCACCACACACACACACACGTGCCCATAGTGCCAACCCTACGTGTCAACCCTCCCTGCCTGCCCTCCGTGCCAACCATTCGTGTCAGCCCCTCCATTTCAACCCTACGTGCCAACCCTCCATGGCAGTCCACCATGCCAACCTTCCGTGCCAACCCTTCATGTAAACCCTCCATGCCAACCCTTCATGTCAACCCTCCATGACAACCCTCCTTGCCAGCCCTCCATGCCAGCCCTCCTTGCCAGCCCTCCGTGCCAACCGCCCCCCAGCTGGCTGTCACTCACGGCCCAGAATGTAAACAGTGCCACTTAGAGCCCAGCAGGAGTGCCACCTGTCAAGCCCCGTCAGCCGGGACCACCCAGCTGCTGACGGCCCCCTGACGCCCGCGGGGAGTGCTGACAGCTGACGCCGGCCGGTTACGCTGTCTAGTGACGCTGGCTGGTGACTCTGGCTGGTGACGCTGGCTGGTGACGCTGACTGGTTACGCCGGCTGGTGACGCTATCTGGTGACGCTGGTTGGTGAGGCTGGTTGATGACACTGGCTAGTGACGTTGCCTCGTGACGCTGGCTGATAGCGCCAGCTGGTGACGCTAACTGGTGACGCTGGCTGATGACATTGGTTGGTGACGGTGTTTGATGATACTGGTTGGTGACTGTGGCTGGTGACGCTGGCTCGTAACGCTAACTGGTAACCCCAGCTGGTAACGGTACCTGGTGATGATGGTTGGTGACGCCGTCTCGTTACGCTGGCTGATTGCACTGATTGGATGATGATATGTGTTGAATCTCTTTCCCGTCACATAGAATCTTGACGATTTCTCTAGTATGTAATCTTATGTTAATGTTAATTACTCTGTGTTTATAATTGATAATATTAACATAAACAGTTAAGAATTCCGAACATTGTCAATACAAATTACGTAATTAAAGGAATTCTTAATAGTACGAATCGTATGACTGACACTAATTAACACAAACTGTCACACTAATTAACAGAAGCTGTCATAGTCGTACTGACAGACACTCAGACACACACTTTAGACGCCCAAGCTCTCAAAGACAATAACATGGGCGGGTGATTAGACAAACATACACTCACTCAAGTGTACACACACACACACACACAGAAACGTGAGCATTTGTTTACATCACATGACACACACGAAGACTGACGCAGGAACACACACACACACACACACCGACACACACACACACTCATCCAATTACTCAGCCACAACAAACGCACTCCAGTAACACACACTCTTCAAATTCTCCATCTTCATCCCTAAAACATCGAGCACTTCCTTCCACCGTTAAAGTGAGAGATAAAAATGAAGTACGCCCCCAAATACAACCCTCTCCTGCGCCATTTTGAGCAGTGAATATCAGGGAACGAGGCGTATCTTCGCTGTAACACTGGCATAACAGGCGTATCGCGGCTGTAACCCTGGCATAACAGAAAGGCCGACAGTGCGATGCCGTGTAACGCTGACATTGGCCTCATAAATCGGACTTTCATTGGTCGTAACCCTGCTGGTCCGACCCCGTGAAGTGCACGGCCTCTGTCTCTGTCTGCCTGCCTCTCTCTGTCTCTGTCTGTCTCTGTGTCTGTCTCTTTGTTCACTTGCATATCCTCCCCCCCCACGCACCAGCATCGCTGAAACATGTGACGAAGTTCTTCATTCTCGAAGTGGATCCGACAAACATTGGAGGAAGGAAAGGCACCATCTCCCCTCATCTTGTGTCATGCTGCCCGTCTTAGTCATCTCGGTGAACTAGCAGATCAAGAAAGGGGTCAGTCAGACGCTAGAGAATCTCGCAAAAAAAAAAAAAAAAAACTAAGTATACCTTCGCGAAAACCTGAGAGATCTTCTCCAACACCTGAAAGAAGTTAGCCAAACGATAAAGGATAATGTCAACGACTGAAGCAGTGCACCGCAGCCGCCATCAGGGTTGGTGGGAGCGCACAGTGAAGCCGCTGGTCTCGTGACAAGAACCAAAGCAATCGTCGGCAGGCAAAGAAGGATCTCGCCAACGGCTCAAAGTTCTGTCTGCATTAAGACCTCGTTAACAGCTGAAGGACCTCGCCAACAACTGATAGATCTCGCCAAGAGCAAAACTCTCCTTCTTGCATAAAACCGAGAACTCTCCACTCAGTACTGGTGACTCGTCTGCTCACACACACACAAAAAAAAAAAAAAAAACTTTCCCAAAAGCTTTTGTCACTTGCACATCAGACGCAGGAGTATTAATAAACGATTCACGATTTTGAATACAATTTCCGTACGCTTCCTTCGGTAAACTGCAGTTAAAAATCGTTCCTGTAGGTACGGAAGAGCTCAGTCTTTTTATGGACGTGCCGAGGAACCTATAGACTGAAATCCTCAATTGCGCGATCTTGAGTCCATCTCTTAGTATACATCATCATAACCATAATAAGAATTAAGATTTGCAAGACACTGATGTGTGAGTGCAACGTTGCGTAGCATGACTTCTTGTGAGTAAAGGCATTCATAATGTTCTGAGGTTTGAGTGTGCACTTTGCTCATGAGCTCAGACTGACTTAATGGCATTTGCCACAAAAACAGGGGAATTTATTGCTCACTCCAACCCATCCTGTGCATAGCGACGCAAGAGATGATACACAATGCAGAAAAAAGATCGACTGTAAAAACGAATGTCTTCAGTCTTTATGTTGTCCTTTCAAAGTGGGTCCCAAGCATTTTGTGAGTTTGTGGGGCTTGGCTTAAGGAGTGTCTTGGCCACTTCAACCAATTTTTTAAACTATTTACAACTCTGAAAACGTGTGACTTAAAAGAATAATCAACATACTTCCGGAAGGCCTACAAACAGGCCAGTGCTAGGCTTGGCCTGACCCCACAATGGGACCAACCGTCGCTGAGAGGCTCTCATCAACAATCTTGCAGAGGAGGAGGAGGAGGAGGAGGCGTGGTGGGTGCGTGAGGGAGGGGCGGTGGGACGTCTGTCCGTCAGCAAGCCGCCCCATATGCCACCAGCCCTCATCTCCCAGGGTAAACACGGGCCAGAGATAACAAATAGGGTGTCGCGCTTTGACCGTGGCGTCGGCGTGTCCTTACCCAACGCGGCTCTGCCCTTCTTCACGGTCGGAGAGGAGAAACATCTGTGAAAAATCACATTAAAAAGGTGAAGAAATCTTTAGATTATTTCATTTTTTTTTTTTACCGGTCCCTAGGGACGGTACAGAGACCGGGTTTCTCCGTCCACAATATTTAAACATAAAATTTCTGGCATCTAAATGTTAGGGGCGAGAAAATAAACTCTGATTCACGTGGTGAGGGTTACGATTTGTGTGTCTGTTGAGGTTTGGAGTTACGAGGTCGAGAGGGAGGAAGTTAGAGACGAGGTTGAGGTTGTGGGGTTACGGGGTGGTTCCCAGCTGTAGGGGTTATAGTAAGATCATCGTTACTCCTTGAGCACAGCGTGAAACCCCGGCAGAACTTGTGTTATATAATTCAAGAGGTGAATCTTTAGAACAGACGGGGTTTCGTCGGTGGTTGAGAGGAAATATTTGTTAAATAGTCACTTTCGTTAAATGAAAATTGCATGATGAGAAGACGACAGCAAATGAAAGAAAGACAAAGAAATGAATAACAAAAGAGGTAAAGAAAGATAGAAAACTGAGCATGGTGCAGATACAGAAAGGGGTTTGAAGTGAGCAGGGACAGAAACGCGAGACGATGGGATGGGAAAGTCACGGGAAAGTTTACAAGTCTGAAAGAAAATATGTAGGGAATGGCGGGGTAAGGTGAACAGCTCCCCTGAGGCTAGAGGGAACTCGATAAGAAGCAGCGACAGGCTGTAGATGTTTGGGAAAAAGAAATAGAGGAAGATACGAGTCTCTAGAGACAGGGAGTAGTAGTTAGGGTGATAGTGAGGCAACCAAATAATTGGCAGGAGGACCTCCTTTCTGGAGCAAGACAAAACATTAGATGCTCTTGAGATTTCTGATTCCGTACGATACCAGTTTGATATAAGACTTCGTCTATCGACTATACAAACACTGGTCTCACTGGAACTTAGGGTCAAGGAGGTAACAGTAATTTCCAGAAGTGTACTGTCCAGCTTTCCGACGATGTCTTTACAAATACTCTTCTTACAGTGTCATCTTTCACGCCACAGCCCACGGGATGGGCAGGAATGCACAACAAACCCTCCGATCTTGCGGCAAAATTCGAAAAAAAAAAAAGTCTTCAAGAGAATTCCTGCAGCAGCAGCTCTCTCCCGAGGTGGACGACAAAGCTTCATCGAAATGCCAAAATGGGTGAAGGGGAAACGGAACATTCGTAAATGGTTGCAAGACAAATTGAATTTTTGAGGCACGAGCGACGAATTTATTCTGCACACTCACTCACCCTTCCCTGGGCCGTAGCTCAAAACGAGGATACAGAGTTCACAAAAGGTCCAGGGGACTGAGCCTCAAGAAAAAGGGTGATGTGAGATTTGTCGAGGTGGTGAGGGAGAGAAATCCTGGAGTTTATCCTTGATATCCAGACTCTTCTGGTCCTGGCTGCATGGTTCATCTCATGGATTCCAGGACAGGTTTGACTCTGGGATCACTGGAAAAGAATAACATCAGCTGGTGAGAGGTTTTACTGGGTAGAATATTTGTTTCATTCTTTGCTTCACGTGTAAACTTATGACTGAGAAATTGTAATGTTAACAAGATTTTCTGTATATGTATGATATATTTCAAACTTGCTTTGTATTACACAAATGTTGTTACCTATGTTGCTGTCAGCATCACTCACTATCCTGTAACTATATGTATTGATGTATCCTAGACCTCCCTCCCCACCCTGACGGGAGGGGGACCCCTATGGGTCCCTGGGCCCCACTCGGGCCCACCTGTCACCCTCCTGTGTCCATGTACTTTACCCACTGTACGCTCTCTACTGGCCTTCTCCACCTTCCCCTAGATATGTGCCCTTCACCCAGACTCTCACTGAACTGTATATCTAGTCAATAAATTTCTTAAAACAAAACTGAGGATTTAGGGGTATGTCCCAGAGCTGAGTAACTAGATTCATGGATTTTATCGAGTTAAGAAAACTGAGAGGAGAAAAATTACTTGTTTATAGTGACGAGTAAACGCTCCTTTTCTCGTATATCAGTTGTCACTAAAATTACGTACATATCAGGTAACAGGAACCTGTAACTAATTGGGAAAGATACATTTGACGAAAGTTAAGAGTTTGTTACACAAAGAGGAAAAATAAAACACAGGGCTTTGAAGAAAGTGTCTAAGAATACAACTTTTGAAACACTATGGCTCTGTAGATCACATACCTTTGGCTACGTAAACTTAGATACATAAAACCTTTCAAGCAAAGAAGTTCCTAGCAAGGGAGGTGTTTGAAAGCAAGCCATAAGCCTGCTCTTCCACAAGACCTCGAGCTGTTGATCCTGCAAAAAAGGGAAAGAAATCCGCCAAGAATCTCAAAAGAAAAAACATACTTGCAGTTTGCAAGACCTAGATGAACCACCCAACTGTGTCCTAAATATGTGTGTGTGTGTGTGTGTGTCTGGAACATGCCTTACGCCTTAGACGTGTGTCCTGGATGTTGGTGTGGGTTTCGGACATGGTTTGTGTTCTGTGCATAATTACCAGCCAGCAATTTTATACTCGTGGGTCCCCATCTCCTGAATAGTCTCTACTATCATACAACCTTTCAAACTTCTGCATGTTCTCAGTGTTTACCATGTCCTCACTCATTTTATTGCATTCTTCTACCACTGAAATACTGAAAGAAGTACTTTTTTTAATCCTTTTTTAGCTATTTTCTTGCTAGAGTTCATACCGCATCCTCTGGCTGCTATATCCCTACATCTCAAAACTTTGAAGCATTGTCTATGTTTATATAATCAGTCTGGCTTCGTTGTCTTGAATCGAGTCAGTAGCCCATTTATTTTGATTGGGTAATGACTCTCTTACTTCAAACATAACTATACAACTCCTTCGGATTTCTTATGTTATTTTCAGCAATATGCACTTCATACTCACGTTTGCTTTGACGTATAAGCCTCTTACTTTTCCTGGGAAACCTTTTCTAGACCAATTTTTGAATCTCTCTCAATCCCCTTGTAAGTCGATGCAATCCCTCTTACTTTTCACTTACCTCATGACCTATACGTTGTCTTCATTCATATTCAGGCAGGAGTTCACACCTTGCAAGTCACGTACACAGATCCAGAAGAGTAAAACTGTCCCAAAACCTAACCTAGCGGCACTCCGCTGGTGACCTCCACCCATTCGAGAAGGCTCCTCAGGCATACGTCCCCTGTTCCACTCTTCTAAGATAATCTTTTCTCCATCGAAAGAGTCTCCCCTTATTCTTGACTTGATTCAAATGCTTCCTGGCAATCCAAGTACAAACAACCCAACCATCCTTATCCTTCGTCTAAAACTGAGTTCAGCCATATAAATCTAAGGTGCTCGATGCACTTGGCCTCCTTCCTCTGCTCTCATTTGGGTAGTTTCTCCTGTGCACGAGTCTTCCTTTTCCTTTCTGATTATCTTTCCTAACACCTTCCAAACCACACCCCGTCGAGGGAGACCTGTCTGTAGTTCAAAGTTTCTTCCCTGTCTCCTTTCTCATAGATACGTACGTGTGATGATGGCCCTTCTCTTCTCCCTTGTGTGTGTGTGTGTGTGTGTGTGTGTGTGTGTGTGTGTGTGTGTGTGTGTGTGTGTGTGTGTGTGTGTGTGTGTGTGGGACATGGCTTGCGTCTCGGACATGGTGTGTGTAGAGCTAAAGACTAGTGTCAGGGGGCATTAGTGGTGGTGGTGAGACGCCACCCACCTCCCCTCTTAGCGTTGTAAGGCAGGCCTGTGTTTTGACATATGGCGTGACCCCACGACACGCAAGAGTGAGCTCTCTGTCAGGACGCCACAGGGCCTAAGATCGGGATAAGACCCAGACCCTCCACCGGCTATACTATCTGAAAGGCTGGCATGCCAAACACATCCTTAGAGTTGTATTAATTAGGAGCAAGACGGCGTTCCAAGAGGATGCTCATCGCTAAACCCTCGTCTCAAGTAACACACGAGAAACTCCGGGAGTTTGTTCCCTATGCGCGAAATTCCCAAGGCCGAAAGTGGGTAACCCGCACTGCGTTTTCTACGGCTGTTATTAAAAGAAAACGGCGTCCTCCCCCCAGGAGGCTGGCGGAGAGATGAACCAGACGCGACCCTCCGTACAAGCTAAAGAAGGCCGGGCCTTGTGTGTCTGGACGGCGCCCTTTGATCCGCTGATGTGTGATGTGCGATGTGTTATGTCAGGGCGGAGCCTCCCACACGCCCTCGGGTTCCCACTAGCATCGTTCGCCTCCCCCCGACGTCCCGACACCCGCGCCGAGACGAACCAATGTAGGAACACGCGAGCAGGGGTCGGCCCGGGCCTGAGCAGTGCCCTGTTGTGTCATGCGAGATGTCAAGGCTTGTCCGTGGTTTAGATCATGTTCCGCCTGTTTAGTAATGAGTGCTTTATGATGTCAGACTTGGCGACAGGCGGGCCGCATTTAAATGTTCCTCGTACATATAACAGGCCCCGCGAGTTTGGGTGTTACATGCCATATTTACGTGAGCGATATGGTTTCGGATCCTTTGCCTTCACCCCCTGCGGACGATGCTGTAAATAATGGTCGAAAATTGATTCGTAAACACGAGCCAATGTTTCTTTTACAAAGCCCTCCAGTGAGCAGGAAGGTGAACAGGATTTTCATGGCAGACTAATTCAGAGGTGTTCCCTGAGGTTCGTGTGACTCACACATCACACAAAATGTGACATAAAACTTCATGAAACAAATATGTAGAAGTATACAGTTTACTTCAGTTCAGCTTTCTCATTCGCGAAAATAGTTTACAAATGTACAGCCGATGTTTAAGGAATATAACGACGGTGTAAATGATCTCTTGTTTTTCCCCCCACTTTTCTCTGCCATTTATGGCCTTTTATGCAGATTTAACATCCTCGTTGTGAATTCTCCCCCAGTTCTTAATTTGCAACTACATGTTCCCTCTCAAGACTGTGACCCGTTCCTTCGCTCTGGCAACCGGACGGACTCGCAATGAGGCGCAGGCTGCAAGAGGTGTTCCTCCAGTCTTGAGAAAATTCCCTCATCCCCTCACGCAACGCGAAGTACTTCTTCCTGAGCGTAAACCTTTCGCCGATAGCATCGGGCCACCTCGAGAAACTACCGCACTAGTGGTCAGCCGCCTCGTGTGGCAAAGACAGGAAAAGAGAGAAATCAGTGAATCGAATCACGAAAATACTCATCCCCTCAAAGCAAGACGACACGACTCTTCATCACAGCGGCACGACCCTTGAGCACGATTGTCTGGTCTTTGCTCTTTCCGATAAGGGTTATTTCACAGGCCAGGTCGTCACATCAAAGGGTCGTACCGTCGTGTCCTACGTGTTCATTCAGTCACCAGATTTTACCGTTTGGCTGCTTATTCCCGTGCTATACAGCTGAATATGACTGAACGCAGAAAGCAACAGACCAATGGGTCATAACGAGGCTGTTTGTTATAGTGGAAGAGAACAAAAACTCATGGATTAGTGTGGTAGGAGTAGAAAGGAATACATATATTTTTTCAAGGAGGTAGACCTGCAAGTTTATCGTATAACTAAAGAGGAGCAAATAGTCGTATGTTTCTGTGTACCTTGTAAGGAATTTGATGATTATCCTTCCGTCCTGACCCAAACATTATATTAAACTTTATATCTCCCTGTGGTATGTCTAATTTCTTGACATCTTCCCATGGTATGTCTCTCATTCGTTGACATCTACCAGTTGTATGTCTCTCGTTCTTTGACATCTACCAGTGGTATGTCTCATTCGTTAACATCTACCCGTGGTATGTCTCTCATTTTTTGACATCTACCAGTTGTGTGTCTCTCATTCTTTGACATCTACCAGTGGTATGTCTCATTCGTTAACATCTACCAGTTGTATGTCTCTCATTCTTTGACATCTACCAGTGGTATGTCTCATTCGTTAACATCTACCCGTGATATGTCTCTCATTCTTTGACATCTACCAGTTGTATGTCTCTCATTCTTTGACATCTAACCAGTGGCATGTCTCATTCGTTGACATCTACCAGTAGTATGTCTCTCATCCGGTGACATCTGCCTTTGGTACGTGCTCAAAGCACACAGTACTGATTCTGATTCTCATTTAGCTGTTTTTGCTTTAATCACAGACTCTTGTTCACGCTGTGATTCATATGAAAGGAAAAACTTGATTACAACTTTTGAGTGATATCATACCGTGGTCTCTGTGGCGCAACACGTGCCCTTGCGAATGATACATACACAGGTAACTGTGACATGTCATGCGCTGCATTTCTCAAGCCTCAAAATGGAACTTTCTTAACGCAAGACTTTGGCTCCGGGTAAGAAGGGGCTCCATTCCAACCCCATGTCTGATTCTAACGAGAAATGAGCATGACTTCTCAGCCATCAGTCTCTCTCTCTCTCTCTCTCTCTCTCTCTCTCTCTCTCTCTCTCTCTCTCTCA
>JAYMFT010151648.1:0-12608 GCA_038088735.1 Panulirus argus
TATATATATATATATATATATATATATATATATATATATATATATATATATATATATATATATATACATATACATATTCGCCATTTCCCGCGTTAGCGAGGTAGGGTTAAGAGCAGAGGACTGAGCCTTAGAGGAAAAAATCCTCCCTTAGCCCCCTTCTCTGTTCCTTCTTTTGGAAAAGTGAAAACAGGAGGGGAGGATTTCCAGGTGTAATCAAAAAGTTCTAAGACATGGCCTTTAATTTAATGAATAGTGTACACAGAACATTTTTAGAAACATTGTTTTTCAAAGTAATGTCCCTCTGATGATAAGCAAAGTGTTCCAACGTTGCTTCCTGCTATTCATGGAAGCAACGTTGGAAGTCTTCAGCCATGAAGTAATCGAGTTCCGCGATAACATTATCATGGATGGTTGGAATGTCGTCAGGTCTTCTACATCACAGCCTCATTTTGATTTTTTGGGAGGTGGAAAAAAAAATCACATGGGGTGAGGTCAACCGGAGGGTATGGCATGACAGGATTTTTTTTCTTTTAGCCAAAAAATTCTTGAATGGAGACAACCATGCGTGAAGGAGCGTTGTCATGGTGCAGAAACCGTCGCCTGTTTTCAAACGGCCGGTGGCGGTTTCTCCTAACTTTACCCTCAATCGAACCAGAACCTCTTTTTGAATGGCTTGGTTTATCTCGTACGATTGCACGTCAGGATAGTACACTTTCTCCGTACCGACACCTGTAATAGAAAAAGTCTCAGAACTGTTGGATCACACCTCGTGTATATTTAAAGAGAGAGAGAGAGAGAGAGAGATGATCATAATGTCAATTAATCATCCACTTATTTAATCATCTGCATATTCATGTATTCTTTGTTTATATATAAGATCACCGGTGTATTTTTTTCGACAACTTTGTTAGAGAAACAGAATTTCATTTCCTCTGGCAAAGAACAATTTCCGACAAGAGTTAAGCTATCATCATATATACCAAAACCTTCTACTCATATTTTTCAATTGTCTGAAATAGCTTTTCCGTTCGTCCAAATTCAACAAAACTTGATGTGATATCAATAGACGAAGATAACAAAAGATGCGCTCCTTTTTCTATACCAGTATTCACCAATAACATGGGACGAAACAGTTCTTCCCATGCCTTTTATATTATCATTAATAACTCGGGTTAATATAGCTCTCCCATGATATATTTATCACTGAGAACAAGGGATACTATACCTCTCCCCATGGTAATGATCACTGATAATGGATGACCTCGTGCAGATGAGATACCACCCTAAGAGACAGATAACACCTTTCCTGGGAAAGGTCTTGTGCAACGAACCTCTTAGATTTCTACGAGAAAAAGAGCTCAGTTTCAGACAAAAGGGAAGTCTGGGTGGATTGTTTTTATCTGGACTGCTAGAAAGTATTTGACACCTCGCCGCATGGAAGGCTGATTAAGAAGCTAGATCACCAGGAGGGAGTAAGGAAGAGACCTCTTCGATGAATAGATTATCTTAGTGGAAGGAAAGAAGAAAAGAATTATCAGAGGAGTCTTCTCGAAATATGTTGATGCCACCAGCGGCGTGCCACAGGGCTTTCCTCTGGGACCGTTCCTCTTTTCGATCTATGCGAGTGACTTGCCGGTAGGAATGGATTCTTATCAAAATTTGTTTGCGGGTTATGCCACAGTCATAAGAGAAATGAAAATTGAGGAGGATTGCACCTGCCTACAAGCGGACCTAAACAAGCTCCAGAGGTGGTCTGATATATGGCTGAACGAAATTCAAACCCGAATCAGTGTAGAGTATCGAGCATAGGATATAGTGAGAGAAGACCTCGGTATAAATTTTATCTAGTTGAAAATAAGTTGCAGGAATTTGGTTGTGAAAGGGATCTGGGAGTAGACATGGTCCCTAACATGTTGCCGGAGTCCCACCTTAGGAGAAGTGTGAATGAGGAAAACTGTCTGCTGGCACCAAGTATCTGGATAAAGAAAAATATTCAAGACAACCGTTTACATCCTGTATAAACTCAAAGCTAGAATATGCGTCTCAGGTTTGGTCACCGTAATTAAAGAAGCACGATGAACTAATAGAGAAGGTCCAGAGGAAAGCATTAAAGATGGTGCCCGAAACAAGAGAGCTAAGTTACAGGAAAAGGTTAGAGGCTTTAGATGTACCCACCACGGAAGAGAAAAGAGGAGAGAGTGACCTGTTCTCTGTCTTTAAGATCTTTAAGCCTGTTTGAGGTGTCAGCAGTGAGCATTTCTTTGAAAGATGGAAGGATAGAACAGCCAGAGGACATAACATGAAATTTAGCAAGAATCTTGTTAGAAAAGAAATAGAGAAGTGCTATATAAGACTGATGGATAAACTGAGTAAAATGAGTGATGAAATGGTAAATGTTGACATCAAAAAGGAGTTTAAAAAGTTGTTTGATAGAGAAAGTTCGAGAGGCCCCACAGGTGTATAGCTCCCTCTCCATACAGTACAAATGGGTAGTTACAAATACCTAATTTCTGACACATATACACATGGGCTTCCGTAACGCAGCGGTGTGTGTGTGTGATTACAAAAGGGCATGGCAGTAGGGTGACAGCAGCCATCTGGGCCAGTGTGTGGGCGGAAGGCAGCGGTCAGCGGCAGGCAATGAGGGCCACACCACCACAGTTATCCAATTACAAACACAGCCTAAGATTAGTTGCCCCGCCAGCCAGCACGCCAACTGCACACCGTTTTCTACAAGATGTTGCAACGGACGGTGCTAACTGGGTCAGCCAGAGCTGGCCACTGTTTTTGCAGTGACGTCTGCATTGTTTCACAGGTCTCAATTGTTATTGCTCTCGACAGAAAGTTGTAGTAGGTTATTAATTTCATGAAGATGGGAAGAGTCGAAATGGTGTTTGAGTGTGTGTGTGTGTGTGTGTGTGTGTGTGAGAGAGGGGGGGGGGGCAGAAGGGGAAACAGACCAACAGTAAAATAAAAGTGGGTAATGCACTACGGAAGGTGATTCTATATATCAGACACACACACACACACACAGAGCAGCAGCAGCAGCAGTAGTAACAGACGGGAGAATTCGCTCTCATGTTACGGAGAAGATACAAGACGAACCACACCATTTTGAGGCTTATTTTACAAGAACCGGGAGAGAGAGATTACTAGAGGGACACTGTAATGCAGTATATCTTAAATGTATCATTTCATTAGGCAAATTAAGGTATGATATAATCAATGAGTGTGAGAGAATCAGGGATTCGGCTTGATATACTGATGTGAGTTACCAAGTATATTTTGATTCTTAGTTTCTAATTTCATAAAATCCATGAAGAAAGAGATGGAGTAATTACTTGAGGGTGATTTGATTAAGAGGTTTATAAAAAAAAATAGTGTAACAAAAAAAAAGAATTATCGTCTTTACTGATAGGTAACTGTGTAACTGGCATGTTCGCCTGACGTTCTTGATTTTTATTCTGGTTAGGTTCTTTGCCATACAAGTGATTTGAACATTTAGTTCCTTAGAAGGGTTAGTCTTGTATTTTGTGTGAGGATATTCATCACTTTTACACACAAACTAAACACTGAGAGCATACAGGGACCTATCAAAAAGTTCCGAGACTAGGCCTATGTACGAGAAAGTACTCGCTTGATTCAAGGTTGGACACCATCCCCTTCAAAATTGTCCCCTTTGGCAGCCACACACCACTCCCAGCGCCGTTGTCACTGCTGGAAGGCTTTCTGGAAGTCTTGTTCTCGAAGCGATTCGTGCTGGATCTCCACGGTGTCAAAACGGCGACCCGTCAGCTGAAACTTCATCTTCGGGAAGAGGAAGAAGTCGCAAATTGTCAAATCTGGCGACTAGGGTCGATGTGGTAGGGTCATTGCAGTAGAACTGTCCGTTCACGGTCTGGCCACTGGGGACGAATTCACGGTGAATAACCCCACGAATGCCGAAGAAAACGATGAGCATGCTCTTGGTCGCACTGCAGACCTGCCTGGCCTTCTTCGGTCGTGGAGATTTTGGGCTCTTCTACTGAGAAGACTGTTGTTTGGTCTACGGGTCGTACCCGTAGACCCAAGTCTCGTCCCCAGTGATGACCCTCGACATTGAGGGTTGTGTCATCCAGGGCACGCTGATGGAGATCTTGATAGACCTGGGCACGGTGCTCCTTCTGATCAGGGGTCAGAAGCCTGGGCACGAACTTTGCAGCAATTCGGTGCATGTTCAAATCAGACGTTAGGATTGCCTGCACTGTTCCGTATGACACATCAGTGATTGCAGCAAAGTCCTTAATGGGTCTCCGACGATCGTCATGCACAAGTCGCCGAACTGTTTCCACAATTTTGAGGGTTGAGCTCATGGAAGGTCGCCCAGACCTCTTGTCATCATCCTGTGAGGTTCTGCCGCTTTTGAATCGTGCGTGCCACTCGAAACAACTCGCACGACTCATTCCTTCATTGCCATACACATGACGAATCATGTCAAAGGTCTCAGTTGCAGATTTACCGAGTTTGACGCAGAATTTGGTGTTTGTTTTCTGCTCTAATTTGCTGTCCATGATGAAATCGCAAATGTGCATGTGCATGTGGTAAAAAAAACTCCCACAGAACAACACGCGAAGTTCACAGAATGATTCCACTCGGTAGACTGATTGATGACAGTTACGCCCAACCGTCACAGCATGCACATCGCCCTGCTGCCATCTGTTGGCGTGCTATGGAATTAGTTTCTGAAATTTTTGATACGTCTAGTATGGAAATTATACAGAGCTGAATGATTTATTTTTGGAGCGTAAATTGGGAAGTGGAATTCTGTAGTCATAATAAAGATCATAGTTATGGAAAGTGTTGTGAAATGTACAACAGAATAAGAACGTAGTTAACCTTTAGTTGCAAATACAGAGGGAAGGTTAAGAAAGAGAAAGATGTGTTTTTTTTATGTTTTAAAGCAAAACGGGCCAAGGAGTTATTACGGAATAGATGTAACAGACACTACAGCCAGTCAGCATGTGAGAGTGTTAAGGGATGAGTAAAGCATGACAAGGAAGGAGGAACAGAGAGAGTTTAGAAATAATTATGTGGACAAGGCAGGGGACAGCCTAAGACTTTTCTAGAGATTCTTTTGGAGTCAGTTTAAGAGCATCTAATATAGCAATAGGATTGAGAGGGAAGAGTTGTAGAGAATGATGTAAACATATGGAAACGACTGAATGGCAAGGTCACAAATGTTTTCACGGTAGGTGATGCCATAGCCCCAGCACCAGTGAGATGGAATAGGGAAGAGGTCTTGAAAATCATCAAGTTTATAGATAAGACGTAAAATGTCTGCTAGAGGACCTTGACCCAGTTTGAGAGGCCGCTTGAAATATTCAGCATGTCGCCGGAAGAGGGCATATGTCGTACCTGCCCTTAAGAAAGTAGTGCGGGAAGTTGTTCTAACCTACAGACCAGTCTATCTAACGTGTGTGGGCAGCAAAACCTTGGAAAAAATAATCAGAAAGCAACTGGAAGATTAGATTATCATCAGTGAAAAAAACACCTACGGCTACAGGGAAAGAACGGCATGCGTAACAAGCCTTTCCAACAGAAGCAGCCAGTCAGACTGGTAGATAAAACAAAACATGAGACCAGAGAGGGATTTATGAAAAGTAGAATAGGGAATCGGATAAAGAAAAACATGAAATTTATGAAGAAAAATTGGTATTTTTTGGAGACCGGGAAAGGAAAAAAGATGCTGAGGCGGTGTTACCCCGAATCTTCATTCAGTACAACACCGCCTCAGCGAAGGAGGAAGTGAAAAACGGTGGCTGTTATGTAAAAGGAAAGTATTGGGGCGAAGTCCAAGTTTACTAGTAGCTTGAAGATATACAAACTATGAGACATTAAGGATGCATTTAGACCAATTTTCACGTTCTTCCTTCGCTATACTGACCGCTGGATATAAAGGCAACTTCCTCACACACGGATGTGTCCAACCATTTCTGAAGGTGCCCGATTTCCGGAATCTCATTATGTATCTCCAGTTATTGACATTAGAAGGAATGGGATTCCTTTGGTACTAATTGCGTCTTTTGTGGGGCTGGTATGAAAATAAATCCTTTTTTTTTTCTTTTTTTAGTTGAACCGGTACTGTGCCGATCCTAGGAGGTCAGACAACACCAATCATTGGCGATGGATATCAGTTTCAACGCAATGTAAGTTAATGTCGAAGAAGCTGAGGAATGCCTCCTCATAGAATATTCCCCTAACTGCAGGCAGTGTTTGGTAGTACAAATCGATGCAATTTATCACCGACAGCTGTCCGTCCCGTCTTCAGCAGTGACATTCTTACGAAGTTCCTTAAAGAAATGAGCCTTGGCTCCTCAGCGTGTTCCTGTGACCTCAAACCGTCAGTTGCAGTCCACTGCCTGGTGATAAATTCATTTGCCTGACTGGTATTTCTTGTTAGTAGATGTCATTACTCATCAACCAACAGCTTTCTGACTGGCCTTTGTAGGGTACGAGTTTCACTAGGAGACATTAAGGAGACATGGAGACTGATAATTCCAGTCAATATTTGTACGGGAAAATGCTTGAATTGCTTGTCCGTAAGCAAGGTTTGTTTAAGTATCTGCAGCTTTCTTCTGCACATAAAACTAACTTGGAGAAAGAAGGAGTATATTTAGGATATCGAAATTGATGGGAATTAGTTTTTCCACCAAAACAGCAATGGTGAAAAATTGGGGCATCATAAGTGCCATAAGAGAAAATAGTGTAATTGCGTGGGACACAATATTGTTGAACTCGTTGATAGCAAGTATCAGATTCATATGGATTGCCCTGTGGAAATAATCAGGAACGAATTGTATAGTATGTGCCTGATCAGCCGGACTCTTAGATGGGCTACGTTGGCCTGCTGGCTGCGACCACAAAGAGTTCCTGGCTGGGATTTAAGGAGAGAACGAGTCCCCAGAGTTCGACATGAGCTACGAGATAGATACTTTAAAGTCTGTAAGATATATTACATAAAGTTAAACGACATTGAAGAAGAGTCATCGAAACGTCTGATACAATCAAAGGTAAATCAGTGGTTAGCTGCCAAGAAAGATTTGCCTCAACACTGTAGAACACAGTAAGAGCCATGGGTACACTAGCTACTGTCTCGTCAACAGTGGCTGGAGCTGACAGGACTATTGGTTCACGTGGCCACGTCATCAGCGGTCAACAGAGACGCCACAGTTTCACATAAGGTAGTGAGGTGACCGAGCGTCACAAAAGGATTCATCTCAATGGCCGACTCCGAGAGTTCAGAAAAGTTTCATCGCCTGAGCAAAATGGATACAAGAGATGTGCTGATATCTTCAAAGTTATGCGTGGTTCATGGCAAGGGCTTAGGCACGCTTGCCCGTCTTTGAAGATGGTGTTTAATATTTCCTGGTACATTTCTTCATATATGAATCTCGTATCAAAATGTCTCCAATTCATGCAATAGTTTATCGAGCCACGGGGGACAGTGGCTATGTGTGTACGCTACCCTGGGTTCGTAGCTGAAGCTGGGAATCACAGTGCTGTATACTTAATCGCAAAACCCCAGGACTTGGGTTCAGGTTCTTCTCATCATACTCAGATAAACAATGACGTTCTTAAACCCGAAAGCAGAACAGCACTTTGTTGTTTCGACACTTTTAGTGCTGTTTTTTGATAACTCTGATTAACCAATTTCGTTAGGTACTGAATTTTCTACTATGAACTTCTTTGCTGAATGAATGGTCGGGCGCTCACTTAAGAATGCAATGTACTTCAGAACATGGAGATGGTAATTTCCTTTGCACAGACTTTGCGAAAGCTGTTGACAGTATGACTATGATGTCACGTTGCACGTAATAAGTAAAATGTTCAAATAAAGAATGTGGGAAGATCGTTCAACATCGTAACACAAGGAGTACAAGGCAATTCCTGGTGCCTCCCCAGGGAACTATGCTTTCACCTTTAGTTTTCCTCTCTCTTCCTTGATGCATCTGCAAACACAAACCGCACCTTTGGCAGTTGAATTTTACTGTTAACATCGCCTCATTTAATGTGCAACCCGTTCTTGTCCTGTGGGCGGTAGCACAACTGGACTACAGACGCTAGTGGGCAGATAGTTATTACATGTTGCAAGGTTGCTTCATTATCATAGTCTTTTCATGATGCGGAAAGTGAATACGGTCTCAAAATTTCAAGTATCTTACCATCAACGGGAAGGTGCTGTACCATTTCTTCTAAGGTTTCCGTAGACCCATCTCAAAAAGCCTCAGTTTTCTCGGTCTTAGAGTCGGTGTTCAAGTGTGTGTCCATATCTCTACGCACACAGTTTACCGTAGAAGCTAAAGCGCTAGTAGCACTTGGCCTTAAAAGGAGATGATGAAGTTGATTGTTTTGGTATTGGTTCAATAATGCAGTTGTTCCGTGAGAAGTCTAATTGATTCAGTTTCATCATGTCATAAACGATACCATCCTTTTCAGGAACAATAGCCTTGCCCTTGGTAAGGGCCGCATCAAGTTCTATTCAAGTATATAGAACACGTTGCTTGTTTTTGCCTAAATTTAGTGAGGTTAATTCTATCTTTGAATTTTCTCTCTGAGATGTCTTTTGATAACACGTTATATCTAGAAATGTGAGACTGTTTTAGATAGTCTTTCTCCAGTTTTTACTTTTATTTTCTTTTTCTTCCTTTCTGTGTGTGTTTCATTAAGGGCGACGTAGCACTTCATTAGGTAGACATTCGAGTTCTTGCTGTTAACTACTTTCCTATGCGATCTGTTTGCTGGTTGCTCATAACATTAGCGTCCTGGTTTGCCTGTCGTTCCATTTATGTACTTACGTGCAATTATTCCGTGTTAACCCTTGCCAAAATTTTGGTGTACTCTGTATTCCCACCTCATGAAAAATCTCGTCCCGGGTACACTCTCTTGTTTGTGTGTGTGTGTGTGTGTGTGTGTGTGTGTTTGTGTACGATATATATATATATATATATATATATAGATATATATATATATATATATACAAATACACCTGAGTCCCATTCTGCCGTTCCCTCCCTGCACCCTTTCAATGCATTTATGTATTTTGGGGTGAACCGTGGATCTTGTAAATTAGTTTATCGACCAGACCCGGGTCTGGCTGTCCCCTTACTCCCTCTCCCAGCAGCTGGCCTCCACCAGGTACTGAAGTCACTCCGGCCACCACCATGGGTATGCTCCTACTCATGTTTACAGCTTTTGTTTACGCGAATATTAAACAGGACAGCTAAATAACTTCCACTCGTTCTTTTTAAGGGCTTGGCGGCGAGGGGGGTAAGTAGAATATTTTCTCCCTTAAGTTTTAATCTTGATTTTTTTGGAACAGAGAAACATATCATTTGCGGTATTGTTATTATAATGCATACGAGTTGTTTATTTGACATAGGATCTGTATTATTCTTAGTCTTACAGAAGTGAATGTTCTTGGTATAATATGTCTAAAGCAATATTATGAAGCTAAACGTAAATGTTGAACGCAGTGGTCAAGTTAAAGCTGGAGTTCTATTATTAGAAGAGAGATTAATTGAAAGTGGAAAAAATTAATTAGAGTTATTTAAAAGATATGATCAAACGCTCTATGATACAAATTAGTAACACTGATAAATGGTGCAATTCTGCAATCATTTGAGGCAAAAATTATTTGAATTTGATTTTAGTTCCACAGTGCAGCTTAAAGTATGGGGAGAATATAGCCCTATTAAATACTCTCACAATTATTGACGTCATATTTTTTTTCCTGACGAAAGAGCCGTTTATAAACCTTTTAGGCACCATACAACAGATACGAGTCAGATATAGATGCGTGAATACGGTCTAAAGTACTCAATATTCAGGGATTTGGGCTTTGCGGATTTGCATCCACACCACGGGTCGATATCGAACCCAAGGAGGGGCATTCGGCTACCTCGGCCACACGAAATGGTCAGAAGACGCAACCACTACTGAATTAGTGTCTTGTGCTGCGTCCCAAAACCTTGACATGTGTGGATTATGGGATCTAAGCTTTGTTGAGTGTCATGAATTAGTCTGTGAGTGGTGGAAATGCTACGGAACCGTTGATGTTAAACCTCATTCATAATGATGA
Organism: Panulirus argus; assembly: GCA_038088735.1. Lineage (NCBI taxonomy): Eukaryota > Metazoa > Arthropoda > Malacostraca > Decapoda > Palinuridae > Panulirus > Panulirus argus. Next base: position 10,118 of record JAYMFT010151648.1, read on the forward strand.
TGTGATCTAGTGCGATGTCCCCCTAGCTGAAGGAGGTGGCTCACTGATGTGACGTCACCCTAGCCCTGGGGATGGTGGCTCCCCGATGTGACGTCACCCTAGCTGGAGTTGGCTGTTCACAGTTGGCTGGCTGATCTCCCTCCATAGGGAAGCTGTGCATCATCCTGTTACCAGCATAAGTTTACAGTGGAACTTACGAACTATATAGTTCAGCCCTTTATAGAAATTTCATAGTGGCTTTAAAAATGAAACAAAGAAAAAATGATAAAATTGTATCGAAAGAGTAAAGTATTACCTGCTGTTTTGCAGGAAAACGGAAGAGATGTTGACAGAGGATCATCTTTTTGGGAATGCTGTCTAGAGGAGACGGGATACTTCACTTTTTGATACTTTAACATCTAGTAGGGAACGGCAGATATACGTGCAAGTAGCCTTTGTTGAAAATAAAGAATATGATCTGCCAAGAGCCACAATTTAAGGCATATATCCAGATCTTTTTGCCGCAGTTACTACCTGCTGCTAGCCAGCCTAGAGAATCCTAGCTAGAGATGGCTTTCTTTCTTACAGTGCAAACGTATCGCTCAGTCCTCGTGCCTGTAGCCTCGCCAACTCTCAGATTTCCTTCATTATTTCCATCGTCTGTCACAGTAGTGCTCAAGAGGAGCTCAGGCGGCCAATCGCAGCAGCATTAGCGACCTACCAAAGCACTGTCTCTGACCCCAATGCTGCAGGCAGCGGCCGGACAATACCAGCAGCGTTGGTGACGCGTCAAAATATTGTCCAGCGTCTCAGGTGATGCAGGCAGCGTCCGCCACCCCTACCCGCTGGTTCTTCGCCTTGAATAGAAACAAGAGGATCTGGGAGGACGCCATATCGTGTTAACATTGCATATAAACTTGAAATTCCTTGCCATTGTTCTGATGTACTAGTGTGCGGTTGTTTATGTGATTACTCTTTAATTACTCTGCTCTGGTTTTCCCGTTTCTTAAACTTCTATATATACCATGTTTTTAACTTTATGTATGGACACACGTATACGCACCTCATATTAGCCCTAGGTAACCATTCATCGACCACCCCCAGAGGGGAGGATAAGCAGCGAAGTTCGCCGTTAGTTGGCTGTTCTGTCCGGAAGGAATCGAACCGGAGTTCGTGAGAGTGTTAAGTGGCAACACTAACCACTGCTTCACGGAGACTCGTTGCGTGTGTGTGTGTGTGTGTGTGTGTGTGTGTGTGTGAAATATTTACTCTCATGTTTGCAAGATCATTTCAAAGAAGATTGTGCTCTCGTATTCAAGATTTCTTGCCTGCATTAGATAATGTAGAGCGTTCTGAGGAGGTTAAATTGATTATTGTTGATAAAACTTCAGGAGTGTGTTCTGTGTGCCCGTGACACGATGCTGACGGCCGGACACACAGACAACAAGTAACTGGGCATATCTGCTTACCTTCTGCTCCTTCAAGCATGTGGTGGACTTGTCCGCACTTTTCTGTGTCATCGGCGAACTTTGGAATATGTCTAGAATGTGCTCTTCAAGTTTGGTCACCGAACTTAGAGAAGCACAAAAGAACTAATAGAGAGGGTCCAGAGGAGGGCAGCAAGGATGATGATAGAGCTGAGAAAGCTAGGATGCAGGGAATGATTAGAAGCTTCACATTTCTCCGCTATGGATGAGAGAAGAGTGACGGGTGACCTGAGAACAGTCTTTTTGAAGACCTGTGTGATAATGTCAACAATGAACGGCTATCCAAGAGATGGAAGGACAGAACAACCAAAGCCCTTCAGTATGAAATTAATCAAGAAACTTGATATAAAAGATGTAACGAATTACTCTTATAGTATAAGAGTGCTTGGTTGATGGAGGAAAGTGAGTGATGAAATTATAAATAAGGCATACACAGCTGTAAGTAGTTGTGTGATAGGAGAGATAGTTCAAGAGATGGGGTCCCATGAGTATAAAAATCCCTCCCCATATCGTATAAATAAATGAGTCTATATGCAACACCTACCAATTAATGGACCAGATCCAAAGGGAAGGATCAGAAGTCAGGTTGACCGTGAGCCGACTACTCAGTATCTGGGACTCGAACCCGGGCGCGTTAGATTGGTAGGTGGCCTTGCTAACCACTGTGCGTTTGTGTCCCGCCACTGAATTGGCATTTAATTAGTATCACTTGATGCAGTTAATGGCAAGAAAGAATTGTGGGAACTGTACATTAAACAGCCTTGGGAACGCCACTGGCAAAGAGTGACCAAACGCTGTACGGTTCGGGACCATTTGATTACCCATGGTCGCTCACTGCTTAACACATTCCTTGCCTGCCTGTGTCTCCACACGCACCACTGGTGGAGACGAAACACTGACTTGCAGGAAAATGTCAATATTGATAGAGGTGAAACTGTCTTGCCAAACTTGCACATATTGCCACACTGATCTCGTTAAACCTTCGACGTGTGTGTGTGTGTGCGTGTCAGTGCGTGTGTGTGTGT
>JAYMFT010151659.1:0-12608 GCA_038088735.1 Panulirus argus
TATATATATATATATATATATATATATATATATATATATATATATATATATATATATATATATATATATTATACTTGTTCGCAATTTTTCGCGTAGCGAGGTAACGCCAAAAATCACGAAAAACAACCTCTTTTACTGACATCTACTGTCTAGCTGTCAAGTTCGAATTTAGGTAGTAAAGTTAGACAAACAATAAGAAAAAAAAATTTTTGTTGCAGATGATATGATCAACTTTCCTCTTCATTTCACTCGGGAAGGTAGTTATTCACTAAGTAAACGACTGAACGCTTTATTGCGTAAGGTTTAACCTCAAAATAACGTTAGAATAGGTTTAAAAGCAAATGAACACAGTATTTCAAGTTCAAAGACGTTATTCCTGGAGAGTTGCAATTGCCTACTGTATACCAGTGCAAGGGCAATAGATAGAATACTTTGTATACTGGCAGTACGAAATGACAAAGGACACAACCACGAACGCTCTGATGATCAGCACAAACCAATTGCCCAGTCGCCAAACCAACTTCCTCAGCAACACGTGATCACCTTCGCGACAATGACCACCCAATGTTTGCGTTGTGCTTCTTGCCATCAAATGTGCAGAACAGACAATAGTACAGGAACATCAAGTGATGCTTTATGACTTCTACAGTTATGATTTATAAGACTCAATAGTTTGTATGTAGGCAACAAGCACTGATAATTACATTGACAAGTATCAGAAAAAAAAAATGTGATAAAACAACATCTGTTTTTTTGTGCCTGACAATAGAGTACCTAGAAAGACAGAATGGAAGGTGCATGGTCGGGGATACGGGACTGAGGAGGTTTATTTTGGGGGATATTGTCAAGGGACTCATGAAAATTGTATGTGGTAGGAAGGTATTGTGGTAGATGAATAAATGGAGGTATGTGGTAAGTGGCAGTTGTGTATGGGGGTAAAGGGTATTTGCCAGGGGGTATTATTAGTAATATATAAATTGACTGTGCAAGGGAATGGAAGAATGTGGCAGCCTCTTTCAGCACAGTTTGGTATTGGTAGAGACAGCAGTGTCCCAGTGTATCACCCTTACAAGATCAATATAATGAATTCGGAATGTGTGAGTGATCTTGGGGTGTTGATAAAAAAGTGCCTGAATGCATATCCGTTCGGTGAGAAAAGAATATCTAGATATATTTCTAGAGGAGCTAGTAATAAAAGTGCAAAATCTATTTTGCAGCTATATCTCGAGGATGAATGTGAATTCTCTACAAAACACACAGTGGATGACGAGGATGACAAAAATGGTCCTAGCACTGATGACTATTCTTATAAAGAGCCACTAAGAAAATTGAAACTGATGTCTCTTGTAAAGGGGCAGAATAAGGGATAGTGAGACTGAAGTGCAAAAGTGGATAAACTGGCTTCATATAAAGGATATCAGTGAAATACTCATAATATCTAATCAGTAAAGAACCTAAAACAAAGGTTTTAAACTTGATTCCCTTAGGTTTATTATGGATGTAGGAAAACATTACTTTGGAAAGAGATGATGATGAGTCGAATGCATTACCATACGGCAGAGTCAACGCAAAACCTATGGAATGTGACAAATACAAATTGGATGTCTGCCAAATAAGTGGGGGTTGGTGTGAACAGGAAGGTCTCGCATGTGCAACAGGCCTAGAGTAGTTTCGTGCCATTCAAACATAACCTGGAATCATCACAAACATGATTGCCTAATAGCGTTCGGTGTGTAGCCTAAAATATGTTGAAATTTGACCAACAGGCAAGTAATCACGGTACTTACTTTCCACCGTCCTGCAGTTCAAGGGTTGTGTCAGCCATCAGTCTCGAGTGACGAGGCTTTTAGGAAAATGATAAGTTTCACAAACATTCCAAATAATCACATTATATTCAGGTACTGTATACATTTCCGAATGTTACATTTCAGTCCAGCAGTTTATCATCACTGTGATGATTAATTTTCAGAAAACACTCTAATCACCATCTTTTCCATAATGTAAACATATCATTCACCAATAACCTCACGTAACAATATGTCAGCCATACTTTTCACTTCTCACTGTGTACTGCAGAATTTTCGTATTTTCCACCATGCACTTTGTTATGGAATACTTCCAGCATAATGTTCAGCAATCTCTTCATGCTTCAGTGTTTTCACCACAAAGATCAAATGTCAATATCTTAACGACATATGCACCATAATTTTCATCAATTACTTCATTCTACAATCTATTCAGCAAATGTTCACCTATCACTACATATTATAATATATTCACCATATTGATTACTATACTGTGTAATGTACTCATGTAAGGTTCTGGTCTTCATCCTTACTATAAAAACACATGATTTCATCGTTCCCATTCGTGACTCGCTTCTTACTGTTACGTAAATGAATGTCGGGAGCCAGCTAAGGCGTAGATGCTATTTCCAAGGTACAGGTAATCACTCTAGCTTGATCCAGCTAGGAGTGGAGGTTGCACTCAGTTTTTACAAATGTCATTTCCAGAACCGGTTTAAGGAGTTCGCAAAAAACAAATTGCTGACAGGATTTTTCTAAAGAATATATTTTTGTTTCACCTGAAACGTGTGTGAGTTTTTCACATAGTATCATTTCAGTTGATGTTCTTGTTCAGAATAAATCACTCACACTATAATTTGTTAAGAGCGTCTAACATTCTCACGGTAGAACACACAGCTGATGAATTTACAGAAATCCGATCTATTAGCATGATCGCTTTAGCGTCAGTTTTCACTGGCGTATCATCCCTTATAAAACCAATATATGACACACCGCTTGCATTACACTGTGCATTTCCTCCGTCTTGCCTGATCCTGGGGCGTGGGCGGGGACGGGTAGCAAAAGATCACAACAAGCAGTTTGTCCATCGAGCCGGTGGTTTGGCTGGATCACTGTTGACGTCTAAATACCCGATGCCAGATGTCTCGATTTGTGTTGTCTTCAAAGAATTGTTCGTCTAAGCTCATATTTTGTGAACATGATCCACGGGTGGCCGAAGCTGCGGTCGTCTGTCGGTTCAACGGCTTCGCCGGCAATGTATTAGACGCGAGGGCTCGGGAGCGACCCTAAGAGAGAATTAGTAAGGCCGCGCTTCTAGAGTAACGCTGGTGTCTGTCATGACAGTGAAAAAGAAGCAAAAAGAAAGAGCAAACAACATTAGGTGGACAGTACAGACTAGGCTGCACCGAATCATACCCATCAAGTTTCACTCACGCACAGTCCTGGACAGAAGCAGCGGGTCAAATCTGAATCCCCGAACTGCTCAAAAGAGAATCGGGAACCCCTCGAGTCTGACCATCCTTTGTTTTCGAAGCCCCTAGCAACAGTGCCTCAGAATCTCCCAACAATCATGACAGATTGCGCACTGCATGTTGACTACATAAGTTCACAGGTTTTGTGTTAAACGCTTAGGCTACCTGGTATAAACACGTATGTGAGAAACCAAATAATGAGGAAAAAACATTACAAAAATAACAACGTTTTTCTCCGTCGAGCTTTATCAAGTCACTGACAAAGGCACAACACTAGTTTATATGCTGCTGGTGTAATGTGGTTGGAGGAGCTGTAGGAGAGTAAGAGAATGGGAACGGTAATGTGGATGAGGAAGGGGCGAGTGGAGGAGTGTAGGGATAGTGTGGCGGAAAGGGGTAGCAGGGAAAGTGATACGAAAGGGGGAGGTGTAGAAGTAGTCAGCTGAGAATAAAATAGAAAGCGACAGATTAAGGAGAGAACAAGGAGGATTACAGATCAAGGAAGGAGGAAAGTTGAGAGGGAGACTAGGAAGACATAAGAAGAGTGGTGGAGGAGAGAGGGTGAGGAAGGTGCAAGGGAGTGAAGGAAGGGAGAGAGATCGTGACGAGAAAGAAAGGTTAGGGAGAAGAAGGGAGAACGAAACGTTAAGGAGGGAGGTAGGGTGTGAGGGAGAGATTAAGGTTGGGGAGCAGGGATGAACTACGTAAGGATTCAGGGAGGAAGGATGGTGTGAGGAAGGGAATGAGGGAAGGGAGTGAGGGACAGAATAGAGAGTTGGCAGGAAAGGGATTAAGCCTGATCGGTCATTGCCTCAAGCTTTGTCCCACATATATCATTCCCGGAACCTCTGTTCTTATTTACGTACATGACATAGGGAGTGATATAAATACTAGAGTTATTAGATATGTTGATGGTGTTAGAATTTGACGGATGATGATTTCAGGAAAAAAAAAAACTACAACTCGAGGAGACGTACATATCCTGTCAGAGTGAGCTAGGAAATGTCAGTGAAAATTGAACATCGATACGTATGAAATACTGAACTTAGGTAAGAGATTGGCAGCGGTAAAGTAGATTAATCAGCAAAGGAAAGGGATCTAGGAGTCGTGGTCGCTAGAGTTATAACCCAAAGGAACAATGTATCTGCCTACGAGAGAAATCGAAGGAAATATGGTACCTGGGTTCGTATCTACAAGTATAAGCAACAAGTCTACGGATATTATCCTGCGATAACCGTTTTTAGCGAGGCATCTCCTGGATTATACGATTCCATTTTGATTGTCTGGTAATAGAATGGATAAAGTTTTTTGCAACAGAACAAGGAAATGAATATATATGCGGTACTCAAGAGATAATTTGAAAAGATGATTCTAACTTGAGCAATTTAGATGATAATGAGGATAAAGGTAGGCAATGGTTTGGTTAGGTTAGGTTAGGTTAGGTACAGTATACAACATGTTATCAACATGATTACACTTGGATACAGTTGATACAGTGGCTGCTAGGGTAGGTATGTACAGTCCCAGACAATAGTCCCACTCAAATTTGATCGATGGAATAATGAGCTGTTTAGCGCGATCTGTGAAGTTTCTAACAAAACCACTCATTATGAACAACCAGAGACGACACTCTGTATTCTGTAGTATTTCTGTACATTGCACATGATGTCATGATATCCAAACTGTTTCCCCTCGATACCCAGTTTATAAGGTAAATCGAATATTCACTGTCACTGTATACTATCTGGCTCTCACATGCTGTTTAACATTTATCTTCTCTTTATCTTCAACTTATAAAGCGAAATACACTTGAAATTATGGATATATATGTATATGTGATGTACAATATCCAGTAAAGTTTTTTCTTTTGTAAGAAATGGCATATTGTTTCATATACTAATTGAATTCATTGTGATAACTCATAATATTTCTGTAACAACTAGCATAGAATTTTCTAACGAGACAGGCAACAACTCCGTCATAGGTGGTCAAGGACGTAGTATCATTGGAATGTGAGAGTCTAGGAAAACGGTGGATGAGATAGCAAGGGAGATATGCATCTCTCTTTCCATTGTTTATCGATGGGTAAGCAGGCGGCAGGCAGAGGGTTCACTGGGTAGTCGACAACGCCCATGGACGACCAAGACTCACCATTCGTCAGGAGGACGCTGCCATCACCGAGGCAGCTCTTGAGAGGTCAGTGAGGTTAGCAATGGGCAGCTGATTTATAACCTTCAGCTGCCCATTCATCTCCATTTCAGCGTTACGTTCCAGCCTCAAAGGTTAGACTGGGTGATTCAAATAAGGATCCTCGTTTTGCTATCGCTCTAAAATACCCAGCGGGTGGCTTCCAGTGCTGGGAATCGGCAGTATTCACCGATGAGAAGACTATTACATCTGTGAGAGTGGTGGGAAGACAGTGCTTGAGGATAGAAATAACCAGAAACCTCCCTTAGCACATCATTAACAGTCTAGTGGGTGAGTGACGACGATATCCTGGGAATGGGTGTGGCCTTCTGGACCAGGCGAACTGGTGAAAATTGATGGTCGACCCAACAGGTTACAGAGGACGTCTTGTAGGCCTCCGTACGAGCCATAGCTATCCTTGCTCCTGACACACTCTAGTTCGTGCAAGACCGAAGACGAGTTGTGCATGAGTAGAGCATTCGATCCAGGCGCAACCTGACATGAAGATAATACGTTGTCACAGCAAAGGTTTTGATCTAAACCCAATCCAAAACTTATGGTTCATCATGTGTCGGGAGTGGTAGGTTGGAATGTGTCGACACGGCGCTGAGAGTCTGGCGCACACGGCGTGGCGAGCCATCCGACGCCGGCCGAATTTAAGTATGCATCCCATTTACATCATTCTGGATCGTGTGAACTTTATTTAAATGCTTGTGGAGGCCTGAGCCGTTACTGCAAATAGCGCACGAGTAAAGAACTCAGTCTTAACTTGTGTATTATTTCAACACACTCTATCATCAAAATATTCATTTTACCTCTATGAATATATTTCATAATCATAACACAGAGTGCATCATTGAAAATGATCAGAGAAATATTTCCTACATCTGACTGTATAATTAAGTCTTGTGTGCAAGGTGGGCTGGAAGTTTGGGCAGTAAAAACAGTCGAACAATTACCAAAACTGAAAACAACTGTTTACACAGATACCTCCTAGAATATATGCGAAAGTTGCAGTGATTATCTGGGTGTTTTACTCTTTGCGCTTTAGGTTGTAATGCACTTTTCTGTTCACTGAGGGGGGTAATCATTCAATTCGCATACAACTGAGTATTTTGTTACATGAAATCTATCATCAGGATAACGTTGGAATGATTTTCATAGCAAAGAACACAATCCCATCTTCTTCCGAGTGCCAGGACGTTATTCTTCTAGAGCTGCAGGCGTCCACTGTTTGTTTACCAGTACAAGGGCAATGCTCTCCATATTGGCAAGAGGATATAACACAGAACGCGCATCTACGTACAATTTGGGTGATCACCAACAAACCAATTCCTGTCACCTGGCCACATTTCTCAGCAGTATGTAATCACGCTCACGACAGTGCCTCCTAATGCGCGTTGGCAGCACGTTGCTCTGTGTTGGTCAATTGTTCATCAAAGGATTAATACATGAATGAGAATTCCTCTCCCCGCCCTTCCCTCATATCCGCCCCCATACCCTTCCTCCTCCTCCTTCCTGCCATAATGCTTTCGTAGTTAGTCCTCCCGCAACATATTCTCTCCACACCCTGCCTCCCAATTCCCCAACCACTTCTTCTCTCTCCCTTCTCCTTAGCCTTTCTCTATCCCTTACGTTCCCCCTCCCTTCCTTTATTCTCTTGCCCCTTGCTCACCGTTTCTTCTCTATCATCACTCTTATTATATTTTTCTTTCTCTCACACTCATCTTCATTTCTTTCCAATCTTCCTCACCACCTCCCTCCTTCGTTAATCTCTATTCCTCCTCGCCCTCTCTTTTCCTCATTGCTCTCCATATCGCTCCCACCTGACTACCCCTTCATCACCTCCCTTGCCATTCCCCGTCTGCCCTTCCCATCGCTACACTAACCCAACACACGCTGAATAGAACATGGAGTAGCCACTTCCCGGGTAGTTAAAGGTCACTTCACAGGCGGCGTGCGGGGTACGTGGCGGGGAGAGTCAGGCGGCACTGGTTAGGAACGAGGCAGGTAAAGGAAAAGGCAGAATGCGGTGGCTTGATGGCACATTTCAGGCAGTCGAGGTCACATCGCAGGTAAGGCAGGTAACAAGGCATTGACGGAATACGAGAGGATGGGTCAACTAACACAGGTTGGGAATGATGCAGGCAGGAGGAAAGGCAGAATACGACAGCTTGAGATCTATTCCCAGGTAGATGCAGGAACAAGGCAGGTAGCGAACAGGCAATGGTAGCTCAAATCGAGGTTACGAATCAGAATTAAGTTAGACGGACTCTCTGCTGCTCTCACATACATACCAGTGACGATAAGTCTCAGTTATGTATCACAATATCTTATGCTAATGCACGAAATAAAGATAATAAATTTTCAAACCATGAGACAAATGTATTGGAAGAAAATTATGTCGTAATTGGTATTTTGGCATTTTGATTAGATAATGAAAATAGAGATTTCTTCGCCGAGTTCGCAATTCTTGGGTAGATTATGCTTAACATTGATAGGAGAAGTAAAAGCAGGCGGCGGTGTCTTGCTCTTTGTTAAACCTCATTTTAATCCCCTGCTGAAAAAATATTGTAGCTTGTTAAAATCGACTTCATTTTTGTAGAAATCAAAGACAATATTCGTAAGAAGAATAACCGTAAGGTCATTCTACGGGACCCAGCACAAACACCCGAGGTAGACGATAGTTTTTACGAAACCATTAGCAGAGATACCTAATGAACACGATTTGATCATAATGAATCAATATAACGTTTTCTAAGTAGAGAGTATCACTCTCCGGTAGCCCCGGGCGTGGGGTACGCCTTTATTTAGCTGACAGTGCCCTAATTTAATCAGTTGAGAAACCTACACGCGACGAGAACATATTGGATTTAGTACTAGCTATAATGGAAGATCTCGATAATAATACTGAAGTGACAGAAAAATATGGTACAAATGATCATCGGCAAATTACTTCTGAGTTTAGTCTTTACAATGCATTCCCTGCTGGTCAACACGAGACAAAAGAGACAACAGTATTTAGACTTGCAAATTCTACTGATGTTTGCATTTGCTCGTAGGAGGCAGATCTGGGATGAGATCGTTGATGAAAGCGATGTATATGCCTTAGTCTGGGGAAGCTTCGGTAAAACCTTTGAAATAAAGAGGGAACACATGAGCGATTTCATACTAGAGGGTCTTTTTCCAAAACGAAGCCGAGATGATGGAATGATGACATAAAGAAGTATCTGTTGTTTAAGAAAGAAGCACATGTGAAGATAATAGAGACCAATAACCTCGACGATAAAGCGCTTTATGTAGATTTACGTGGAGAAACTAAGAGATTTACACATTAATGTCGGTATGAGAAGTTTCTCGCTGAAAATAGCAATAGAAACCTTAAAGGGACTTATGATTAGGTTAGAAGCAAGAGAGTCGTTACCCAATCGTTTAGGCCATCAACTATGTAGAAACGGTGACTTAGTTCAACATGAAGCCATGGCTTACTCTGCACCTGTATTAAGACTGAAGGTACAATTCATGTCCCGAATTCAGAGAGAGGATTATGTTTCGTGAAATATTGACATAAAAGTTGATGATATTCTATCAGCGCTAAAGGAAATGCTGGTCTCGATAAGTTTGATCCATGCAAAATGAATTAGGTGAAAAATGAGATAGTTAGGAAATGACTCTATAAGAAACTGAACGTCTATACCTTCAAACTGACATAAATAACTGATGGACTGAGCTGATAGATGGCAAACTAATCTGAATATATGTAGTGCAAAAGTTTTTCATGTCGGTAATAATAACGAAAAGGTAAGCTACAACAAGAAGTCTGTTGAGCTGCAAAAGATGAACTGAGAAAAAGTTTTGAGTGTGATAACGGATGAATAAAATTCTTGAATTTATATGTAGGACTTTCGAATTTATATTCAGGACATCACTGGTGCAACCCTAATATGATATTTTCCTCATTTTTGGTTAATCCACTTGAAAAATGATATAGTTAGAATGGAGAGAGGATAGAAGTGAATTACCGAAATGATTCCCGGACTAAGAAACAAATCCTATCAAAGCCGACTGAACAACTCAAATGTACCTAGCATAGAAAACAGAACGTTGAGAGGTGAACTGATACAGGTATTCATTTATTATTAACAGCTCCGATAATCTCAGTCTAACAAACTACTTAAAAACAGATTCGCTTGATTTCACTCGTAGGAGTAAGGCGAAGTACGGTTTATTTAAGATGATTGTTTTCTATGTACATGGAATGATTTACCAATCAGGTTTGCTTAAAGTGGTAACACATATACGTTTAAGGAGAGATTTGATAAATATTTCGCCTCAAGTCTACGAGCGACATCATTTCCGCCTCCCTAGTCACACGAGAACTTTGATTTGTTCACTCTGAGATACCTCTGTCTTTCTGCTCTTACTACACTAGCCCACGAGTCTTTGATCTCATTTACTGTCACAATGAACCACGTTAGGACCCAGTGGTTTGATGCTGTTTCAATTCTTTTTTTGTATTCATTTGCATCCTTCACCTCCATTACCAATCCTAGTCTAGCATTCCTCTACCCCTACCCTACAACCGCTGCACCAACCATATATAAGCAAATATTTTGGCTTTGTTTGTCAGTGACTCGATAAAGTTCGGCAGAGTGAAACATGGTCATTTCAATAAAGACTTTCCTCGATATTTATAACAACTGATCTACGCGCTTAAAATGAAACCCACAAACCCTTACTGATCAACATCAAGCGCGCCATCCATGATAATTGTCAGGAGATTCTAAACTCTGATAAGTAGAAGCTTCGAAACCAGAGGGCGGTCAGACTCATGGGGTTCAAAGTTTCAACTGAGCAGTTCGAGGATTCAGAATTGTCGCGCTACTTTTGTCCGCAGGTCTACGTTAGCCCACATTATGAGGAAAGACCAAGGACATAAAGGCAATCTCCTTATACATATAATTTTGACAACATGACATACGAAAATTACTTCTCCGTAGACAGAGATTTACTGACCAGAAATACGGTGTAAAGATGAAAGGAAATGTAACAGCAACGAGGGCAAATGCTTTTCTATTTATTGTAGAACAGCAGAGCGCTGAAATAAACTATCTTTACACGTCGTTAATGCAAAGACTATTGATACGTTCAATCAAGGTTAGTCGACATTTTAGTGATATTTGTTATAATAGTCTAGCTTCTAGAAGTGTCTCTAAAATTTTTTATCTTCTTCTTCCTTTTTCAGAGTCCATCCCAAGTGCAGCAGTGTGCAAAATTGGTAAGAAACTCTTCACGTCACAATATCTTATGAAATTGCCTTGGCAGTTTGCTTTCTCCGTGCCCCTTGGTGTTTCCTCTGTTCTTTTTTCCTGCTGGCAGATGAACCGGAGGAAGAGAGAGGTTGGTGGGGAGCTGCCTTCTGTTTTATAGTCCGTTTTCTACATTTTTTACTTAATGGAACTTAGATAACCTCGTCATGCACCATCAGGTCTCTTGATATCTGTTTTCTCATGTACTCCCATGTATATGGGAGTAGATGGGAAGTCTGAGATATATGAATGAGAAAATGCGTGATGAAACGTGTTTTGTTAGAATTTACGGAGCAAGAGCTGGCTCAAATTTTGCACATTATGTTATATTTTGAGTTCCGAGGAAACAGAACCGTTCTTCGGGGCTCGGCCGACGGAGGACTTTGGTTACGACACCCTTTGCGACGATATGGGGCCCAGGAAACACTCCTCAGAATCTGAACCGGCCACCACCAATTATTGCTCTGTGCTATAACTCTGATGACAAAATTGCAGTAATCTCTCTTCCTTACCTATATATATATATATATATATATTTACTTTAGTAGAGTTTGTGAAGTGAGTCAAGATGCTAAAACGGGTTTTGAGGTAATCGTATTCAGGAAGATCAAAAATAATCATCATGATGGAAAAAATGAGATTAGCAAGAAGCGGCAACAGATATTGCAGCAAGACACGCATATGATAAAGAAAGAATAGGTAGAAAAAGGGCGCGGATAACACCGCTGCCAGGAAAAGTTAAGAGAGAGAGAAAGGATAACTAAGGAAAAAAAAAACATGAGAGACGGCTGATGAAACTGCTGCCAGACGGAGTCAAGACAGGGAAAGAACAGCTGGCAAAGGAGCACGGGAGACAGGTGATGACACCTGTTCTATACAAAGTCAATATATGAAACAGAAGAGCACAACACACACAGCTGATAGCATTGCTGTAGGACAAGAAGGAAGAACCCAGGAGTCCGTTGTAGACGGGAAACTCCGGTAATGAATCCTGTAATGATAATGCTTTAAATAAATTAGTTGAAAGTCAGGAATATTGAGTTACTTACCATGGTATCAAACCCCTTTATTTTCTTAAAGTTCATAGCCCGGGCAAAGGACGGGTGACTCATATTGTGTCGGATGTGAAGGAAATGTAAGACATCCTGTCAACAATCTTCAGCATCGGAGAAAAACAGGAACTAGAATTGTAGACATTTGATTAGCTTATTTTGTTTTCCTGTTGAAAAGACCGTAGCACTAAAGGGAAAAAGTTTTCTGGTTTTAATCTTAAAATCTAAAGCAAAAAAAAATGCTGATTCGAAGCGATATTGACAACATCAACCAGGGTAGGGCTGGACCCTTGGCATTGTCCGGAACATTACGCAGACAGTACGATTTTCCTCTACATATGGTGGAGAGGGAGGGATCTGGCGTGGCGTCTTTTTACTGTCATGGTCACGTTTGCAGCTTCAAAAGTTTACACATGTAAAGCATTAAAGTTTGCTTGCAGCTGTTTGAGGAAAGTCATAGAAGAAAATATGACGTAAAGCAACTTGATCCATTCATTGCTCACAACAACCTTGTAAATTCATTTATATTAAAAGAAAATTTCTTGAACTGTTATAGAACAGAAATTTTCCGTTGTACTTTGCATCAATATGTTCCAGTACCTTTATGATACTGAATAAAACATATCAAGGGAAAAGATGGATGGACAGTTATTGCAACAATCAGTCTATGTGTTATGTATAAGGATCAATATTTCGTATGCAGTTGACAACACACACACACACACACACACACACACACACACACACACACACACACACACACACACACACACACACACACAC